>JAJMZS010003260.1:0-27664 GCA_023807205.1 Isotricha prostoma | reverse complement strand
GTTGAATTTTAAAAAAAAAATATTTTTCAGTGAAAAATTAAAAAATTTATAATTTTTAAAAATAATTTGAAGATGTACATTTATTAAAAAAAAATTATTATTTATAAAAAATATGCTGGCCCAAAAATCTATTCTTAAATCTCCTAAAATTAAATTTAAAATACCAAACAAAATACCAACTTTTCTCAATATAAATAATAATATGTTAAATATCGATAATAATCATTATAAAGTATCAAAAAGATAAGATACTATATCAACAAATGAATCAATTAATAATTTTGATGATGTAAATATCTTAGATGAAAGTTTTGATATGGAGGAACAAAATGTAAATGAACAATATAATAATAATATTGATGTTCTTTGTATAATAAAAAAACTTGAAAACAAAAGGAATAAAATTGATTAAAAAGATGTAAATAAAAAATCTAATTTAATTTATTACTAAAAAAAATATATTATAGGTAATTAAAAGTTGTTATTTAGGAAAAATACAGAAAATATATGTGAATATGTTGTTTAAATATAAATTATTATAAAATAATAATAAAGATTGTTGATTTATAAATACATAATCTAAATTCAATTAAATTAATGTATAAAAAATGATTTATATATTATATTAAAATTAATATAAAAAATGATTGAGAAAAAAATATTTTTTAAATAATTATTTAATATATAATTTATTTTCTTATTTAAAAAAGAATTAATTATATATTTAAAATTTAAATTGAATTAAATATGGACTCTTTTTTGAATAATAATAATAGAAATGAATTTCTGGAAGTTGCAAAAGGAATATCAAAAAGTAAATTAATGGAAAGAATAGAAGGTAATAAAAAGCCAATAAGAGTTCATATTAAAACAAAATCAAGTTTAATATATCATGAATTAAATCCAAGTAAAGAAAAAACTCAAAAAATTATGAATAATTATTTTAAAACTATAAAAACAAAAAGAGATTTTAGTAATGATTTTTCTCCAAATAAAGAATATAATGATTATAATATAGTGAATAATAAAAAAATTGTAAGCCCTGAAATAAGTCAAAATGTTTTTTCTCAAAGACCAAGTATAAGTATTATTAAAAAATCAAGTTTAAAAAATAAAAAAGAGAATAATAAAATTGATGAAATTAATAATAAAAAAAATAATAATATAGAAGAGAAAAAAAATAATAATGAACCAATTAGTAGATGTGTATCTTTTAATAGCGAAATAGATGTACATTATAAAAGAAATAATAGTAATAAATCTTCACATAATTTAGAAATAACAAATTCTATTATTTCAGATAATAATAATACGAACATTAATAATGTAAATAATTATAATATGAATATAATTCATGATTTAAATAAAAATAAATTAATTAGTCCATTAGCTTCTTTTAATAATTCAAATAAAGGAAAAATAAATATAAGGAATAATATAATTTCAAAAAATTTCAATTTTCCTAAAGAAAAGATAATATTTAAACAAAATAAAAATAAAACATTTTCAAATATAGAAGTAAATAGTGAACCAGTTTCATATAGAATGAATGATAGTGATAATGAAAATATGTTTAAAAAAGAAAATAAAAATATTCAAAAAAAAAATTTAAGTAATCCAAATTTAATGGAATATGAAAAGAATAATAATAAAATGAATACAATAATAAAAATAGAAGATTTAATATATTTAGAAGAAAAATTAAAAAATATTGTAAATAGTTTTGATAATTTAGAAGAATTAAAAAGATTATGTATAGAATGGTATGATTTTTATCATTATTCTTCTTTTTATAATGTTTTTAAGAATTTTTCTTTAAATAATTCTAAAAAGTTAGAAGAAAAAAATATTGGATATGAATATTCTGTATTAGAATTTTTATCTATCATTGTTATTCATGAAGTAATATATGATATAAATATTACTCAATCTACAATTAATTGTTTAAACAAATTAATGAGTTTAGTTTATCAAAATTTTTTAATTATTTGTGATTTTTTTATGTCTATTATTCCCATTTATTGTAAAAATACTTTATGGGTTAAAAAATTACAAAATGTTATTATGAAAAATATTGAAATTGAAATTTCAAATAATCATTTTGTTTTATTAAAAAATGGATGTAAGAGTATTTCAATTTTAATAAAAAATATTTTGAAATTTTATAATAATAATAGTAAATTTGTCAATGGAAATGAATTAACATTTTTTTTAAGAAGAAGTTCAAGAATATTAATTAATACATTAAATGAATATTTTAAAAAGAAAATAAATTATGAAGTTGATAAAGATAAAAATAGTAAAAATGAAGAAAAAAATTTACTTGATATTTACTCAATAGTTAATAATAAAAATATTCCAAATCAAAAATTTACATTAATTTTAGAAATAAATGAAACAATAATAAGTATAAAAAAAGACAGTAAAGGTCAAGTAATAATAATTCCAAGACCAGGATTAAAAAAATTTCTAAAAGAAATTTCAAAATTATATGAAATAATTATTTTTACTTTAAATGATAAAAGTTATGCTGATCAAATATTAAATTCAATTGATAAAAAAAATAGATATTTTGAAAAAAGATTATATAAAGAACATACAATTTTTATTAATAATATTTATATTAAAGATTTAAGTCAATTAAGAAGAGATTTATCTAAAGTTATTATTATTGATAATAAACCTCAAAATTTTGAACTTCAAAAAGAAAATGGAATTTATATTAGAAGTTTTAATGGAAATAAAAATGATAATGTTTTATTAGACTTAATTACCATTTTAAAAAAAATTGCTAGTAATAATGATAATGATGTTAGAATTGAAATTAAGAAATTATATAATGAAATTTTTTCAAAAATTACAACTGATTTAAACGAAAGGACTAATTAATCTATTTTAATATGTAATTTAAATAGAATACTTTTTTTTTAATTATCATATAAAATTATAAACAAAATAAATAAAAATAAATATATATAAATAAAATAAAATTTAAAATTATAAAAATTAATGAGAAGAAGATCAACATTAATAGGAGAAGGAACAAAAAGTGCTTTAAAAAAAACAATATCTCAAAAGCAAAATAACTCATTGAAAACAGTAAACATTACATCAGAAGATTTTATATTTGATTTCAAAGCTTATAATCAAGAAATATTAGGTAAATATATGACAAAAAAAGAATATCAAACAATAATTTCAGAATTAAATATGGTAGTAACAAAAGCATTTATAACAAATAATAAAAAAGAAAAAGTTAAAATATATAAATTTATATATGTACTTCTTTTAATAACATTTATTTTTTTTATAAGTGGTTCAGTTTTTTTAGTAAAAGCACATAATTTTAAAAATAATCATCCAAATGAATTAAATATTCCATATATAATAGGAGTATTATTAACATTTAGTTCAATAATTATTGTAATAGGATTATCGATTTATAATTTTAAACATAGTTCAATTAGAATGTTAACAATTGAAGATACAATACATTCATTTATAAGAAAATATGTAAGTTTCTTAAATGTTTATTTCAAAGGATTTTTTAAATGGACTTATCATCCAAAAAAAGTTTTAATAGAATTAACAGTAGAAGATGAAGAAATAATTGATGATGATGATATTGCAAATACAAATAAAATTAAAAATGATATTGAATTAAGAAAAAAAAATAAAAAACCAATTGAATTAGAAAAATTAGAAGAATTATTTGAAGGATATGATAATGAAGATGATGAAATGATAGAAAAAAAATTATTTGGAAATGGTTGGGAAGAATATGATGAATATGATAAAGAAGATGATACAGAACAATATATTCAAGGTCAAAAAAAGAAAATTAATGATATTTATGATATTAAAGATAATAATGGTCAAAGTACAAAATTAAGTAAAGATACTTTGAGATTGATTACTGAAAATGAAGAAAATAATATTCAAGAAGATAATAAAAAAGTTGATAAGAGTTTTAATAATTTTTCTAGAACTAGAAATGATTTAATTGAGTATTTTAAAAATTTTCAAACAAAACATTTTCGAAGTTATTCTGATCAAATCAATTAAGTTAATTTTTATTTTTTATATGGAATATTTTTATGGTTTTTTATATTATTGTTATATATCTTATTATTTTATATTAAAAAAAATGGATTATATTTCGAAATTTTCATTTTCAAAATTATTTACGATTGTTTGTAATCCTGATTGTATTTGTTCAGATTTTAAATTAGTTTTATATATTTTTTCATTTAAATAATTTATTTTTTTTATATAATCAATTAAGCAAGAACTTAAAAATTTTTTGTCTTCAATTAATTGATTAATATCATTTGATAATTGTTTACATTTTTCTTTTTCATCATTGACAAGATTATTTAAATTCATAATTAATATATTTTTAACATTAGTATCATAATTTTTGTAATTTATTTGTTTTTCTAATTCTTTATTTTCATTTTTTATATTTTCTGCTTCATTATTCATATTATCATTTTCAATTTCTATTAATTTTTTTATTTGCTTTATTTTTCCTGTTGAACTATAAAAATCTATCATTTTATTTTTATTATTTATTAAAGATTGGCATTCTAAACTTAAACTTCTTCTAAAAGTTTTTAAACTATTATTTAAGGATAATTTTTCTTTGTTTTTATTATGAAAAGATATTCTCATTTTATCTAAGATATTATATTTTATAGTATTCATTAATTTAAATGAATCTAATGAATTAAATTTTTTCCTTTTTCTATTTTTATTTGATAAAATGTCTGACAATAATTTTTTATGTTGAGTATTTGTATTATGAAAAAATTTTTGTTTCCAATTTTTATCTAAATTGTTTTTTTTTGCTTGAATATTATTATAAGAAGGGCTAAAAAATATAACTGAATTTTTATTATTATTACTAGGAGAATAAAATCTTGATCCTGAAGAACTAAACTCAGATGTTATTTTTGTTGTTGAAGATTCATTTAAATTTTTATCATATAGATTAGAAATACTTTTTTTAAGTTTTTTCATTAATATTTTATTAATAATATAATTATTAAAATAAGAAAAAGACTTATTTTATTTTTTATATTTTATTATTAAATAATTAATTAATTAAATTAAATTAAATAAATAACTATTTAAATTTTTTAATAAATTTCATTTTCTTTGTATTAATATCTATATTTTTGAAATTAATATTTTTAATTAAATTATTTTCTCTTTCATTACTTTCTTTATTAAAAGGATTTTTATCTACTTTTATTCTATATTGAACAGCAGAAAAAGGAACTTTTAAATGATGAGGAGAAAAAAGATTTTTTTTATCAATTGAAGGAGTTTTTAAATTATATATTTTTATATTTGAAAGTAAATTTGAATTAATTGATAAATTATTATTTTTAAATTTTTTTATTATTCTATTTTTATGAGAAGGCTCATATGAATTTCTATTATTTTTATTTTTTTCTATATAATTTTTATACAAATTTTTTTTGCAATTTGTATTTAAATTTTTATTTTTTGAACTTTCGTTTGATTTATCTTTTTGATTTGAATAATCTTTATTTTCTTTATTATATTCATTATTATTATTTTTTATTCCTTTTTTATGAATGGAAATAAAAAATTTAAAATAATTTTCTTATCTAAAATATTTCCAAGAGATTTCATTGTATTATGTTTTTTAAAAATATTATTAGAATTATTATTAGGTTTTTTTTTTTCTAATTTTGTTTTTAAACGATTGACTTTATTAATAGAAGCAGAACAATTATTCATATCAATTAATTTATTATTTATTTTATTTTTATATATTGGCATAAAATGATTTGAAGTTTTTATAGTTGTTGTAATTGGTCTTTTTGATAAAAGAGATATTTTATTTGAATTTTGAGTTACATTTTTACTATTTGGTGATTTAAATTCAGGTTTTTTTGTTTTTGTTTCTCTTTTAAAATAATTTTTTTCTTCTTTTTTAATTGGTTTTTTATTTTTCTCTATTGTAGAAGATGAAATTGTATTTAATCTTTCATTTTTAGGACTTTTATTTAAATTATTATGAAAATCATATTTGAACTCTAAATTTAAATTTCTTTTTTTATTTTTTTCGGTTCCTTGAAGAATTTTACTTTTTAAACTATCATTTTTATTATTATTATTATTGTTATTATTATTAAATTTATTTACTTCTGGAATCACAGAAACTGCAAATTTATGACAAAAAAATTTTTTATTATTATTTAAAGCATTTTGTTGTTCAATATGATTATTTTTATTATTAGAATTTCCTCTTTTAGGAGTTTCTAATAAATTATTTTTTAAATAATCAAAATTTTTATTTAAATTAATAATAATTGATTCAATACTTGCAATTGTAGTAGTATCATTATTTTCATCTCTAAAAGAAGAATTTGGTGTTATAAATCCATTATTTATATTATTATTAAAAGGTTTATTATATAATGATATTGAAATTGTACTTTTTGAATCATCATTTATTAATGATGGTTGATATCTATTTATACTTTCTTGAATACTTTTATCAAATATTTTTTCATTATTTGATTTTTTATTTGAGTTATTTTTATTTTCTAATTTTAAATTTTTTCTATTTTCTTCTTCTTCTCTTCTTATTTCATTAAATTCATCTATCATTTTTTGTTTTTTTCTTATATTTCTATATAAATAATTATTTTCTGGTAATATCATATAATTTGGAAATATTTTACTATATTTTTCATAGAAATTATATATTTTTTTTAAACGAGGTATTACTTCTTTATAAGAATAAAATGTTTTTAAAAATTCTGTTGTATCATCAAAAATTAAATAGTCTTTAAATCTTGATACTATTTCACATTTTTCATTAAATATTAAATATGTTGTATTTATGTATGTATAATTATAATATTTTTTATTTGCTTCTTTCAATAATATAGATTTGGATAATTTATATTTTGTAAAATAATCTTTTGAAATATTATTTTTTGAAATTTTATTATATTTTTGAATTATGGAGGGAGAGTTCATCTTTGTCGAATTTAAATTAAATAAATTATTTTTAAAAATTATAAAAAAAATTTTTTAAAATTAAAAAATTTGATTTTCATGAAATTACAAAACCAATAATAAATAAATACATATAATATTTCAATATATACTACTAATTCCATTTACAAAACCTAATAATCTAATTCAATCTTCAAAAAAACTTTCTAAAAAAAAACTTCATAATTTTTTAACTAAATAAATTTAATTATCAAAAAAAAAATGTCAAATACAAATCTTCTAGGAAAAAAACGTAAAAATTCCTCCGATTCCGAAAGTCCAAAAAAGACAAATTTACATCATCAAAACAAAGAAAATGAAGAAATGATAAAATTAAACGAAGCTTTTATCCAAAAAGCAAGAAATCATCCATTAATAATAACCCCACCATCAAATCCAGAAATTCATCCCAATATTTCTCCTTTAAAATTCCAAATAATAAAAAAATTTAATAAAGCTCGAGCAAGCATAATGACATTACCTCATTCTGAAGTAGAAACACCAATTTATATGCCAGTAGGTACAAAAGGAACAATGAAAGGATTATTATCATGTGATTTAGAAAGAATGAATTGTAAATTAATGTTATCAAATACATATCATTTAGCATTAGAACCAGGAGATGAATTTTTAAATGAAAAATATGGAGGAAATGAAAAAAGAGGAATTCATAATTATATGAAATGGAATAAAAATGTATTAACTGATAGTGGTGGATTTCAAATAGTTTCTTTATCAAAATTATCAGTAAGAAGTGAAAATGGTGTTGAATTTATTTCTCATATTCATGGTGATAATAGAAAAATAATATTAACACCTGAAAAAAGTATGGAAATTCAAAATAATATTGGAAGTGATATTATGATGGCTTTTGATGATGTGATAAGACCAACTAGTAATATTAATGAAATATATGATGCTTGTGAAAGAAGTCTTCGTTGGATTGATCGTTGTATAAAAGCACAAAAAAGAAAAAGTGAACAAAATTTATTTGGTATTGTACAAGGAGGTTTAGATTTAGATTTAAGAAAAATTGCAGTTGAAGAAATGAATAAGAGAAATTTACCTGGTTATGCAATTGGAGGAATGGCAGGTGGAGAAAGTAAAAATGATTTTTGGAAAGTTGTTGATGTTTGTACTGAATATTTACCAGAAAATAAACCAAGATATTTAATGGGTGTTGGATATCCTGTTGATTTAGCTATTTGTTCTTTACTTGGTGTTGATATGTTTGATTGTGTTTTTGCTACTAGAACTGCAAGATTTGGAACTGCTTTTACTAATGCAGGATTTATTAAATTAAAAAATCAAAGTAATAAATTAGATTTTGGACCTATTGATAAAGAATGTGAATGTGAAGTATGTAAAAAATATACTAGAAGTTATTTTTATTTTATGTTTAATAAAAATCCAAGAGCTGTTGTTTTAATTTCTTTTCATAATGTTTTTTATTTACTTAATTTAATGAAAAGAATTAGAAATTCTATTATTGAAAATAAAGTTAATGAATTTGCTAAAGATTTTTTTATGAAACAATTTCCTATTAGTACACCTTGTTGGGTAAAAGATGCTTTGGAGAAAGCAGGAGTTGATATTAGTTTTATTGATAAAATTGATGATAATATACATTATAATAATTCAGATGGTGAGTTTTAAAATAAGAGATTTTTTTATTATTTATTAATCATATTAGACCCTATTTTAATTAAAATTAAAATATTATTATCAAATTAAAAATTTTTTTTTAATTTTCTTTTATTTCTTCAAATTCTTTTTTGATTTTAACATTTTCTTGTGAACCTATAGAAGGTAATTTATGAGAAAGTTTAGCAAAAGTTTCAATTATATTTCTTACTTCCTTAGGATTATTAACATAATAATGAGCACTGGAAGGTTTTTTACCAACAGTACAAGTAATAACTTTCAAATTTTTAGAATATTCATCTTTAATAATTTTTTTTTTATTTTTCAAGTAAGAAAACATTTTTTCATCAGAAGTATCATCACCAATACACATAATAAAATCAGGAACAATTTCTTTATTTAAATAATCTTTAATAATATGAGAAATAAAATAAGCTTTATTAACACCTCTAGCAATGACTTCAACATAACCTTTTCCATTTACAATCTTCAAATTTAATTTTTTAACAGAACACTCTAATTCATTAGTAATAACACTAGCAAAACTTTTTCCTAATTCTTGATCACAATCACTATATTGCCAAACAATACTACTTTCCTTAATTTCAATGAAAGATCCTTCACATCTTTCAATATAAGGATTCATAATTTCATGACAAGCATTAATCCAACCATTATTATAATGTTTAATCATTCTTTTCCATTTATCATTTCCTTTCCCAGAATTCATTTTATAAACAAAACCATGTTCAGCTGCAAGATATAAATCTTTAATTTTACCAAACCATTTATTTACTAAATGAGTTCCTCTTCCTGTAATAATGTAAATTTGATTTCTTTTATCTTTTGTTAAATCACTTAATAAATTTATTATTTCTTCTGTTGGTTGATTTCCTTTTGATATTAAATCTTCATTTTTTTTATCAATTGAAGATGATGGTAAAGTTCCTTCATAATCTAAAAAAATTAATCTATGATTTGATTCATTATATATTGGGATTATTTTTTCTATATTGAATTGAACGAAATTTGAATGAATTTTCATTAATTTGAAATTTAATCCTTCACCAACTCCTAAATAATATGTATTTTCATCTGATAATTTTGTATTTTTAATATCTTTTAAAAATTTAAATAACCAATTTTTAAATGATGATTTTTTAACGTGTTCAAAATCTTTTTGTGATGAAATATAATCTTTTTCATCTCTTTCACCATACATATTTTGATCAGCTTGAATAAAACCATTATAAATTGAATTATAATCAAAAGGATTTATTTTTATTGTTCCTCCAAGTGAAGTATTAACTCCTGATAATTCACTTATTATATAACTAACTTTATTTGTATCTTTTAATAAATCTTTTAAAATTAAAAATTCATAAATTCCTAAAGAAAAACTTTCTTGTTTACTTGTTCTAATAAAACAATTTGCACTTGCAAAAAGTGCTAATCTTTCAATATAAGAAACTTTTCTTTGTACTAATTCAATTGTATCTTCACCAAAAGTTTCTTTTATTTCTTTTGCTAAATTATTTATTTTTTCTAAGATTTCTTTTTGAGATTCATCTAATTTTAAATTACCATCTTTATCACTATCATCAGTACTATATCTTATATATTGTAAATAAACATTTTTTTTAGCATTTTCTCCCATATCATATAAAAATTTTCTATAACCTTCTAATTTATTTTTAATACTTGCTAAGAATTTCATATGATCTAAAGAAGCATAAATAGTTTTATCTTTATATTTATTTTTAATTCCTTCATATAATTTTTTAAATTCTTCAGTTTCAAAGTCTTCTTTAATTAAACTAATTTCAGGAGTAGCATTTTTAACTCTAATCATTGCAGTTCTTCCATAATAATTAACTGCTAAATCACCAGAAATTGTTGATTCATAATCAACTGATAATAATCTTTTAGATGACTTTAAAAAATTTCTACTATAATCAAAAGTATGAAAACCAATAACAGAACAATTTAATAATGATTTAATTATTTCTTCTCTGAAAGGAATTTTTTTAAATATTTCATGTGATGGAAATGGTGTATGCATAAAAAGACCAATTGATAAATGTTGAAATATTGTTTGATTCATTGTTGCACATTTTGAATAAAGGTAACTTGGTAATAAAAAAAAATGATAATCATTTAAGTAAATTAATGTATTATTTTTTAAATAATTTTGTATTATATCACATACACATTCTGAATATTTTTTAAATGATTCCCAATAAAGATCAAAATGACTAAAGTGATTTATACTATTCGGACTAATTGAAATATAATGAAATAAAGGTTCTAAAATTTCTTCGAAAAATATTTTAATATCATCATAAATTTCTTTTGGTATATTCATAACATAAATATTTTTTTCTTTTAATTCATCAATTAAAGTTTTTTGTTGTTCTTCATTTAAAAAATTAATATTTTTTAACATACCAAACCATTTAATATTTTTTTTCCCTTCAACTAATCTAAATAAAGTATGATAAAAAGGATCACTTGATAATCTTAAATAATAACTTCCATCATTTTTTTTAACTGGATTAAAAGGAACATAAAAACTTAAAATGATAATATCATCAGAATCATTTATTTCAATAGTTTTACTACTTTTAATAGTATTTTTTCTATGTATTTCTTCTTCATCTTCACTTGATTCATAATTTAAATTATTAAATTTAACATTAATTTCTTCTTCATCATCAGATATAATTTCTTCTTGATTTATACTTGCTCTTTTATAATATGGACTTTCAGTTTCTTTTGAAAGTTGATTATTAGAAGGTAATAATTTTCCTTTTAATAAAGCTGGAGTTGGTGTTGTATTTTTTCTTCTTGTTTTCACTTCTTGTATTTTTGAATTAGAATCTCCTTGTTTATCAATTACTAAAACTTTAAATTTATTTTCAATGAAAACTTTCCTATTTTCATTATTTGGTAATTCTTCCCACCTTTCAAATTTATCATTTTTAAAAATTACGTATTTGTATTCAACAGTAGTATTTATTGGTATTTCTATATTTTCTCTGGATTTCCATACATTTATATTTGATATACTTAATTTTTCTGCTTGATTAAAATCCCAGTTTCCTAGTTCTTCTTTGTTTCCTACTATTCTTACTTCTTCTCCTTCTGCTATTAAACATTCATATTTAAATTGAACATAACAAAACTCATTTTCTCCCATTTATATTTTTATTTTATTATTATATTTTTTATTATAATTTTTAATTTAGAATAGGAATTTACTTATTATATAATTAAACTATAATTTATAAATAATAATAATAAAATGTAATTTAATTTGATAAAAGGAAAAATTTAAGAAAAAATAAAAAAAGAAAATGCTAATTTATAAAAAGATTATAATTTATTTTCATTTATTTAATACATTTTTTTATAAGTTTTAAATAGATATTTATATATAATAACTTTTGGATTTATTAACATTTAATTATATCCTGTGCTATATTCAACAACATCATCTTTAACAGGTGTAATTTCCAATTCTGGATAATTTAAATTATCTAAATTATCAGAAATATAATTGTTCCCATCTTTCCATTTAATAAAATTATTTAAAATTTCCTCATAATGTTGCATGGATAAAACAATATTTTTTCTTAGTTCATGAGGAATATTTATTAAAATATTTGCAAATTGTTTTTCATCAATTTGACTTTTAAAATTTGGTTCTAATTCTTCTGTATAAATTATATTTTCTATGCCGTTAATTACATTCATATATGGATCAAATAAATTTCCAAAATTTGTTTGTTTTGTTCCACTTGTTGAAAAAAATTGATTTATTTCTGAAGATTGAGTTTGTACTCTATTTAAATTAAATACATTTTGTTTTTTAAAATTTACTACTTTTGCTATTTTATTTTTTAATCTAAATTTAAAAATATATAATAAAATATAATAAAAAATTTCTCTTATTTGAAAACTCCAATGAAAAAAAAAATAATAAAAATTTGGAATAAAAATAATATTTACAATATTTATTAAATGTTTCATTGGCATTAAATGAGCATTTTTATAATACAACCAAATAAATTTTGAAATAGATAATGAATTTTCTGTATTCATAATAATAATAAAAGCTTTTTGAATAATATTAAAATTAAATTGATTTTCAGATGAATTTTGCATAAGTTTTTGAGAAAATATTAAATCTAAAATATTAATAAAATTAAATACTGCATTAGTATCATAAGCATTTGTTTTTTTAATAATTAATAAAACAAAGTTATTTATAATATCCATATTTTCAATAAAAACTGGAATTAAATTCATTAATGATTTAGAATATATTTTAACTTCTCTTTCAATTAAAACATATTGAATTGCAAAAATAATTGAATTAAATCCAGGAATATTTTCCCAATGAAGTTTATTTTCATTTGTTTCATTTATTTCATTATCAATAGAATTTTTAATATATTGACATAAATTATGTACTATACCAAAAAAAACAAAATCTCTCTTACTTAAACGAGTTTTCCAATCATTTCTTCTATATTCATTTGAATAAGAAATCATATCTTTCATATCAGATAACATTTCTTTAATATCAATTGCATTTTCGTCTTTACTATTATTAATTGAAGAATTTAATTTTTTATAAAAATTATCCCATAGCATTAAACTATTAATATTATCTTTTTCAATTAATTCATCATATGTTAAACTATTTCTTTCAATTTCTTCTTCTTTTTTTTTATATTCTGAATTCATATTTGATAAAATTGCTTTAATAAAATATTCTCTATAAATTGGTACTCTAAAATAAGCAATTGATAAAAAATAATTTGTAAAAATTGTACTTGAATTATCATTATTTTTTCCTCTTGTAATTGATTCTAAACAAAGATAAGTTGCTTGATTATTAAATCTAATAAAATTTTCTATTATTTTATTATCAATTAAAAAATTATCTTTAAATTCATATGAAATTATCATTTTATTATTTTCATATGTTTTATTTTCTTTAAACCATTTTAATGAAATTGTACCTAAATCAAATTCACTTCTTTCAGTTATTAATTTTAAAATTTCAAAAGCAACTTTTCTTTGTTCAACAGTTAATTTATCAATAACTTCTAAAAGATTAATTCCTAATTCAATCATAATTGCTTGTCCTTTATATAATTCTAAATTATTAGAATATGCATAATATAAAACTGAATCTTCAATACTTTTTGTTAAACAATCTTTAATTCCATTTAATAATTTAATTGAATCTACATCTTCTGATTTAAGAATTTGCTTTTCATTTGTAAAATAACTATCAAGTGAATTTTTTAATTTAATTAATTGTAATAAATCTTCTGGTAATTTTTCATTTGAAAAATTATTATCATATAAAAAAACACTACTTACTTCAAATCCAGCCTCAGTCATAACACCAAACATTATTTGTTTAATTAAAGGAATTTTAATTAATGAAAGTACCATATTAAAATCCCCAATTTTATTTCCTTTATAATAAATATTATCCGAAAATGTTTCATAAATATCTTCAAATAATTCTAAATAATAATTATTTTCTGTATCAAAAATATTATCTGATGATTTTATTTTTTTATATTCATTCTGTTTTTCATCATATATTACATTATTTTTAATACTCTGAAAAAATTTACTACTTCTTTTTACAATTTGATTCTCTTGTGAATTTAATATATGATAAAAATTCAATTGTGCAGTTCCTATTAAAGAATATGAATGAACTAAATTATTTAGATTATTTTTTGAGAAATTAAAAACAGTATGTGTCTTATTAACTAAACTAAATGTTTTTTTTTGTAATATTTTATTATCATCATCTTTACTATTATCAACTAATCTTCCGCTATAAATATTTAAACTCAAATCTGCATTTCTTAAATCATTTAATGATAATTTATGATTCATAATTAATTTATTATCTTTTGATTTTGGAGAAAATTGATAAACTGTTTTATTCTCTTTTTGAATAGGATTACCTTGTATAAAATTAGTATATTCACTTTCTTTTTCCATATTATTATAAAAGAATTTTAATTTTAAACATAAATCTGTATTAATTAAAGTATTTAAATTAAAATCAAATTTTTCAATTTTACAAACTATATTTTCAATATGTTTGCAATTAATAATATAACTAATTCTTCCTTTTTGTAAATGAGATTTTTTAATATCAAATAAAGCAATATCATGATGTTCAGGTGCAATTGCTAAAGTTAATAAATCAATTTTTAAAGATGAATATTTTTGACTTTCATTTAATATTTCTCCTTTTGTTAAAGAAGTTAATTTATGTGGTTCATCTATTAAAGGATGACTATATATGATAATTTCTAAAAATGATTCTTCTAATTTATTAAACTCAATTTCTTTTCTAAATGATTCATCAAATATAAATTTTGGATTTTTCCCACTTGCAAAACAAAGTGGATATTCTTTATTATCAAAAATAATTTGAAGAATATATAATTTATTTTCTAAAAGCATTTTACATCTTACTTTTGACATTCTGTAAATAAATTGAAGAGGAAAATTAGGATTTTTATCTGGTTTTATATTTACTCCAAATTTTTTAATTCCATAAATTCTTTGATTTTTTATATTGTTAGAAAAATTTGAATTTGTATTCTTCTTTTGAGTTTCTTTTAATATTTGTTGTTTTTGCTCAGAACTTATTATAGATGATGATGTATGTGAATGAGTCTTATGTTTTTTTGTATTACAAACACCCATTTTATCAGATTCTTCTTTTTTCCTATTATGAAAAATTAATTTTTTAGTATTTTTTAATAATTTTAGAAAAAAACAATAAATATTATTAATAATATGTATTAAGTATAAAAAAAATAAATCATCCAAGCAAAGATGTTTATAAATAAAAATTAAAAAAATTTTTTATATATTTAATTATAGAATTTATGTTTAAACTATAAAAAATGAATACAAAATTTAATATTGAAACAGCAAAAAAGTTATTAAGTGTATATGCTGAAAATGTTAATTTTTATTTAAGAGAAAATAAGATGTTAAAAAATCAATTAAAAGATATACAAGTATCTTTAAAGATTAATAAAGAATTATTATTTAAAGAATTAAATACTCAATTTAAAGATTCAGATATTATTTCATATATAAAAAAGGAAAATGAAAGATTAACAAAAATTATTGAAACATTATATAAAGAAAAATTTGACTTAGAAAATAAATATACACATACAAAAGAGAAATTAGATAATTTAATATTAGAAAAAAATAACATATATGATATTCAATCAACAGAAATTTTTAGGCTTAAAAATTTATTAATGGAAAAAGAAAATATAATTTTAAAAATAAAAAATGAATTAAATAATTCTTTTGACCAAAATAATGTAAAAGAAATAATATTAGAGCCGAATTTAGCAATGGTTGAAATAAATAATGAATTAGTTGAATCTAGACAATTGATAAATGAATATACAAAACTTCTTCAAAATGAAAAATTAAAAAATGGAAATTTAGAAAAAAAAATTGTATTATTAAAAAAAAAAATCATAAGTTTAAAAAAGAAGAAAAAAATAAAAGAAAGAATGGAAAATATAGAAATGTTTGATTATATAATAACTTCAAATTCAAGTTCAAATAATGATTCAAATTTAAATCATAGTTTAGATTCCCCTGTGATAGAATTTCCAGAAAAAATTAAGCAAAAAAAATATTTAAAAACAGATATATCTGAAAACAATCTTCCAAAACTTGATTTTTCAAAATTAATATTGAAATATCCACCTTTAAAAGAAATTAATGTTATTGAATGTGATAAAAAAAGTGAAAAGTTTAAAGATGATTATATTGAAAAAATAGAATTCGAATTAAAATATTTTAAAAATAAATGTAATAATTTAAAAAAAAAAAATCGTGAATTAAAAAATAATAATGATATAATAAAAAATAAATATATAAATTTAAAAAATTCATTACCAATTACAAATTCAACAAAAGAAACCTACGAAGAAAAAAATAATATATTAAAAGTAAATCAAATAAATAATAATTATATAAAAAATAATTATAATGAAAATATATCAATGGAAGTTAATTCAAGTCAAATTGATGTTGATTCAATGTGTGAAAGTAGTGATTTTAATTATATTATAAAAGAATATAATAAAGCATAAAGTGAAACAAATTTTTTTATTTTTATATTATTATTTTAATATTATTATTATTATATAAATAATCTTTATATTAATCAATTTATATTTATTTTTTTTAAAGAGAAAAAAAATTTATTTATAATATATCTCCTCTAGAATAAGCAAAAGAAACTGATGATTTATTTGGAAGAAGAGTATTATTATTATGATTCATACTCAAATTAGAAATATTATTTTTTAAAATTTTAGACATTGAAGCTTTATTTTTTAAATTTTGAGTTGTTGAACTACTATTTTTTCTAAATGTTTTATTTTTAGAAGATCTATTAGTAAAATTACCATTTTGAAATATATATAAAGGAATTTTTTGAATTTTTAAACAAGTATTATTTATTTTATGAGTATTATTTACACCTTTATTACTCTTATTTAATTTATTATTACTATTACTATTTCTTTTATTCGTTTTTTGATTTGATAAATATTTAGAAATTAAATTCATTCTTTTAGTATCAAGAAGACTATTCATTGAATTATTTCTATTATAAGTTATTTTATTTTGATTTTTACTTGATTTACTTCCTCTCATACTTAAATCACTTATTGTATTTTTATTTTGATTAAATAAATCATTAATATTATTATTTTTTTGTTCTGAAGGTTTTGTACTTTTTAAATTTAACATTTTAACATCAACTGGTCCATTATTCTTTTTTAAATTAAAAGAATTTTTTGATATATTACTTATATTATTTGAATTACTATTTGATATTTGATTTTTTTGTCCTATATTTGTTGAAATATTTCCTGTTATATTATTATTTGTATTATTTTGGAAATGGAGATTATTTAATTCTATATTTGAAAATAAATTTAATTCTTTTTCAGTTTCTTCTAATTTTTCTTTAATATGTTTATTTTTTTTTTCCATTTCAGAAATTATATTGTTTTTTTCTTTTATGTCTTTTTCTAAGTTTGTAATTATTTGTTTTAAATTTGTATTTTCTTGTCTTATAATAATTATTTCATTATCTTTTCTATCATTTTCTAAAAATTTCCCATCTTCATATTTAAATTTGGTTTTCATTTCTTCAAATTCATCTTCCATTTCCATATATTCTTCTAATTTATATTCTAATGTTTCATTTTGTAATTTATATTGAAATTGTTTTTTTATTAAACCTCTATGATTATTTTCATATTTTCTTAACATATTTTCATATTGATTTATTTCAATATTATTTGGAATAAAAGATTTAATATCTTCTTTTTTATATTTTTTAAGAAGGATTTGAATTGATTCATAAATATATTCTATTATTTGAAATACTGATGTCGTTCTTATATTTTCATCATAATCTTCTTCATCAATTTCAATTTTTGCTTCTTTTATTTCGCTTGTTAATTCATAAAAAAGAGTATATAATTTTTCTTTTATTTTTATTTCTTTTAACTCAAAATTATATGAACTATTTAGATTATCATTAGTAGTCATTTATCAATTTTTAAATAATGAATATTCTTAAAATTATATTCTTTATTTTTGAAAATAAATAAATTGAAATATATTTTTTTTCAAATTTAAATTATTTACAAATATTAAAAATTCTGAATATGATTTCTCATTTATTATATTATTATATGATAGATAATATTAATATTTAAAAAAAAGATTAAAATTTTTTATAGAAAATAATTTTTTCAGAATTTATAATAAAAAAATAAAATTAAATTTTCTTTAGTTAATTTGGAGATTTGAATCTGAAGCTTGATTTGGATTTGTATTAACAGAAATTTGAGTTGGTTCATCCATTCTAACAATATCAAAAACTTTTTTCCCAGAAACTGAAAACACAAATTTTTTTCCTTGATTAAGATTATTATTAAAAATATTATTATTATTATTATTAATATTATTAATATTATTATTATTACTATCATTATGATAAATATTATTATAAATATTATTATTTGAGTTTGAATTAACAGAATGATTAATATTATTATTATTATCATTATTTTCAGTAATAGTTTTAAAACAAACAAAATGTTTACCAGAATTATTTTGACTATTATTTTGAGTATAATTAGAATAATTATAATTAGGAGAATTTTGTTGATTAATTCCTTTTTTCATCATTTCATACAAATTATTAATTTGAATAATATTATTCATAGTTGCAGTTCCAGAAAAAGGATTATCAATTAAATAAGATAAAGGATTTTGTAAAAAAATAGGTCTTTGACCACTTTCATCAATAGAATTACAATTTTTTTTTTGAATTTCATGAGTTTTTTCATGAGCAGATAAATTACTAGATTGACTAAATCTTTTAAAACAACCTGGAAAAATACAAGCATAAGGTTTTTCGCCTGAATGAATTCTTAAATGAGTTCTTAAATTAAAATCTAAAGAAAATTTTTTATTACAAATATCACATCTAAATGGTTTTTCTCCAGAATGAACTAAAGAATGTCTTCTTAATTTTGAATTATCTAAAAATTTTTTTCCACATACTTTACATTGATATAATTTTTCACCATGTGTTAATTGATGTTTTCTAAAAGCTCCTTTGTCATTAAAAATTTTTTTACAATCTTCAATTGGACATTTAAATTCTTTTATTTCATGATATGGATTATTTTTTCTACTTTGTGTATGAGATGAACTTATTTCATTTAAAACTTCTTCTATTGTTTTTTCATGTGACTCTGGAGGATTGTTAATATTCTCTGAAGGTAAATTTTCAATTTCTGTTTGGTCATCTATGTTTATTTTTATTAAATTTGTTTTGTTATTATTTTCATTTTGTTCATTTGATATTGTATTTTGTTCATTTTGTATATTATCACTCATCGTATAAAAAATAATAATTTTTTTTATATTATAAAATATTTATACTTCAATAAGGGATTTTTTATTATTTGTCCTTTTCAAATGATGTTTTTATTTAAAAAAATGATTTTAGGTTAAATTAAATTTTTTATATTGTTTAATATTAAATTAAGTTTTTTTATTTTTTTCATTCTTTTTTGATATCCCCAAATCCCACCTACATTATTAATATTTGTATTTCATTTCACAAAACAAAATTTTTAAATTTTAATTAAAATATATTTTGTAAAAATTACTTTTAATTTTCATAAAAAAACAAAAAAAATAGAAATAATAAAGTTCTTTATAATTTAATTGAGTTACAAATAAAAAACAATCAACATTACAACATCCATATTAAAATCAGGTCTTTAAATGACATTTATTTTTCTTAGAAAAAAAATCTAAGAAAATAAACTTAATAAATCAACCAATATAAAAATATATTAGTCAAAATATCTCATTCAAACCGTCATTAATGTTGTATCATGTTTTAAGTTTTAAATTTATAACTCATTTCAAAATTTTTTTTTATTTAATGATTTACATAAAATCAACTTCTTCAATTTCAGCTTGTGCTTTACTAAGAGACATTTTTAAAATTTTATAATTCTTTCCATCAATTTGAGTAGTTTTTGCTACATCATCATTTGTAAAACCAACAGTTAACATTCCTTGAAGTAATTTAACATAATCTTTATTTTTTCTACAAATAAGTAAATTAATTGAACTAATTGAAAGTTTTTGAGAAAAATCCATTAAATTCATCATAATTTCTTTTGAGAAATCAGAATATTTTGCATTGTCTCCAATAATAATACAAAATGAATTATTATTTGAATTATAATAACAATCATATTTACTTAAAACTTCTTCTTGATGTGATTCAATATTAAAAATAAGGGAATTGATATTAAATAATGTATTTTTTGGAATTTTTTCTTTAAGAGATTCATTTATAAAATCTTTTCCTTGTTTTTCTCCATTTTGAAACCAATTTGTTTTACCAACATCAACAAGGAATGAAAGGTTACTATATAATGTTATATTTTATTTCTTACTATTCAGATTTATTTGACATATCAATAACAAATGAACTCATATTTTTTTTTTATATTTTGCTTCTTTAGCTTTTATTAAATTTAATAAATTATTTAGAGTATATATATACTTTTAGATATTTATTAATTTTTATTTTCATATTTAATAATTGAGAAATTAATTATTTTTTTAAATTTAATTTTTTTTTTTTTTCAAATTTCAAAAAACGTTTTTTAATTAATAATAAAATTCTTTTTATTATAAGGAACAATTTTTATTAATTTTAATAATAAAATAATATTTTCTATTTAAATTTACTTCCTTCGGGTGGTTGTTTTAATTTTGAAAGTGATTTATCCATTTCAGCTTTAATAGCTTGTAAATATGATTCAATAGTACAATCTCTATTCCAATTTTTTAAAATATTTAAAGAATTTGGTACAATTTCTCCATTAGATTGATTGACACAAGGTAAATTAATTTTAGTGATAAATTTAACTTTTGGTGGTACTTTAGGATAATTGTCATCACAAACAATTTTTAATTCATATAAAATTCCATTATTAGCAAGAATACTTCCATTCCAATTTGTAAATGTATTATCTTCTGGATCTTCTAATCCATATGAGACAATACCATCTCCTTCTTTTTCAAGTTCTGCAAGAAGTCTGAATGTTCTTGGTACTAATGGTTCATGAATTATTGATCCTTTATCCATTTTTAATTTTATATTTAATTATCATTATATATATATAAATTTTTTATTTAATTATAAGATTTAAAAAAATATTTTCGAATTCAATATATTATTATAAAATATTATACTTATTTTTCATAACTTTTTTTGTAATATTTTTTCCTTGATATTTAAAATAGATTATTTATTAATTTAGAAATTCTTCTTTCATTTAAATATTAACGGTTACAATAATATTATAAAATTATATCAACAAAATTAAAATTCTTTTTTATATAATTAATAATCAAAATTTTAATTTCATAATTTTATCAAAATAAAATTCCTTATCAAAATAATCAAATAAATTTACAAGTAGAATATATAAAACATCATTATTAAAATAAATTATATAAAAAAACTAAATATTTTCATTTCGTCAAAATTTAAAAATTTTGTTATAACTTTAAATCATTAAAATTTATTTAATTATTAGAATTTCTTTAATTAAGAATAATTAATAAAAATAAAAACAATATAAAGTAATTTATTTTGATTAAAAATTCATTGCATAAAATTTTTAAATGTCCAGCATGAGAAAATGATTTTTTAACATCATTTATTGATTTTACATTAAAAGCAATTATTTTACAAAATTGATTTGAATAATCATTACCAACAGTATATGTAATATAACAACATCTATAATTATCATCTTGAAAAATATGAGAGGTACATGTTTCTTCTGTTGCCTCTGTTGAATCAATTGTTTCATTATAATTTAAACAAGAAATTACTTCAGGGTCACTAATTTCTAAATTATAACGTATGGTATTAGAATTATTATCTTCATATAAAGCAATAGAAAATGTAAAATTTAATAATGTTATAAGAAAAATTAAAGTTTTCATGAATACTATAATTTATTTTAAAAAATTATATATATATATTTAAAAAAAGAATTTTAAATAAAAATAAAAAAGAATAAAAAAATATAAAACGAGAAAAGAGAAAATAGAAAAGAATAAATAAATAAAAAAAGGAAAAAAAAATCAATAAAGAAAAAAATTTCAATTTAGAAAATTTGAAAAATTGAAAAAAGAATGATAAAAAATATTTATATATTTAACAAATTTTTTGAAATATTATATTTTTGAATATCAATCATAAAAATTGAAAAAAATTATTAAAATGAAAATACGAAAAAATTATTTTAAAATAGTATGTTTTTAAATATTTCATTTTTAATATGAAAAAAAATTACCTTCCACTTGAAACTCTCTTTCAATATATTTTAAATTTGAATAATCAAGGATATATGATTTAAGTTCATCATCTTGCAAACATTTCTTTAATAATTAAGCTTTATTTAAAGCATCGCATATTCAAAGAAAAACAGGATTTGCTACTTCTAATAACATCTATAAAATAATATTAAAATTTTTTTCATATTTGTAATGTAATATTTTAAAATCATTCTATTTTAACTATTTTGATAGATTTTTTTTATAATAAAAATATAATAATTTTATTTTTTTTTCTTATATTATATTTTTTAAAATATTGTATAAAATTTATTATTCCAAAATTATTTTATTTTTTTTGATAATTTTCATATAATTAGATTAATTTTTTTTTCTTACAAAAAAATTATATCCCCATTCCCCCTTTATTAAATTGAAATAAATTAATAATTTTTTATTTGATAATCTATGAGTTTTTAAATTAAAAATTCATAGATTAAATATTTAAAATTATTAATTTTAAACAATACTTATAATTGATGAATATTAAAAATAAAAAAATATTTTTTATTTTTAAATCTATGAATTTTTAATTTAAAAACGCATAGATTATCAAATAAAAAATTATGAATTTATTTTAATTTAATATAGGAGAATTGGAGATAGTTTTTATTATTTTTATATTTTATCTTTTTTTATATTCTTTATCTTTTAATTTATTTTTTATTAATTATCTATTAATTATTTTAATTTCTACTTGATATTTCTATATATTTAAAAAATATTTTTTATAAGAATTGCTTTGAGCAATCTCTTTTTTTCTAATTCAATATTATTAAATTAATATTTTAATTTATAATAAACATATTTAATTATTTTTTATTATTGTAATTGGTTTAATATTTTTTTAATTTTTGTTTAAAATCATTCTTACAAATTCTTCATAATTAATATACCCATCTCCATCTAAATCTGCTTCTTTAATCATTTCTTCAACTTCATCTTGAGAAATATTTTCTCCAAGTGATGTCATTACATGTTGTAATTCATTACCAGAAATTAATCCATTACCATCTCTATCAAAAACTTTAAAAGCTTCAATTAATTCTTCTTCAGTATCTGCATCTCTCATTTTTCTTGCCATTAAACCTAAAAATTCTTTAAAATCAATTGTTCCGTTTCCATCAATATCAACTTCATTTATCATATCTTGTAATTCTGCTTCTGATGGTGTTTGTCCTAAATTTTTCATTATATCTCCTAATTCTTTTGTTGTTATATAACCATCTTTATCTTTATCAAAAATTTCAAAAGCTTCTTTAAATTCTGTTATTTTGTCTTCTGATAATGTTGGTTCATTTAAATTTTTCATTTTATTTTTTTTATTTTTTAAATTATTTTAATTTTTTTTAAAAAAAAGTAAAAAAAAAAATGTTTTTTTAATATTTTTATTTATACAATTTATTGTTTAATATTTTGAATAATTTGATTTATATAACCAATCGTTTTGTTGTTTTATTTTATTTTTTAATTTTTTTTCTTTTGTAAATATAATATTTTCTTCATTAAGATTATCAATTAAATTATCTAAATTATTATTTCTATTTTTATCTAAATAATCAAAATTATCTCTTTTATCTTTTTCATTTTTATCATCATATAAAGTATATATTATTTCCTCTCCTTTTTTTAAATTATTACCTACTTCCTCAAAATCAATATCATTATATTTATTTTGTTCTTCATTTGGATAATTTTTTTCTTTACCAATTAAAGTATATCTACATTTATTTTTATTTTCATTATTCTCTGTTTTATTTTTTGAATTTTTTATATGTTCAATAATTTTATTTGCATTATTAAAAATTCCATTTAAAACTTTATTACAGATTATACATTTTTTTTTATTTTCTTTAAATTTTCCAATTATACATTTCTCACAAAAAATATGACCACAAGAAACAGAAACAGGTTCTTTCATTTCCATATTACAAATTTTACAAATAGAACTAATTTTCTCATTATTATTTTCACAATCTGAATTACAAGAAGAAGAAGAAGAAGAAATTGAACTAAAATTAACATTTTCTCCATTTTCTATTTTTTTTTTCATTTTTTCTAATTTTTTTTTTTGTTTTATTTTTTGCATTTTTTGCCAATCTCTTTCTAATTCCCATCCTAATTTATAATCACCTCTATCATGAACAAAAATACAAGTATCACCAAATCCACAATAACCAGTTTCTTTAAAATCTTTACAAATTCCTGGTGCATAATCAAAAAGACTATTTACTTTAAAAAAAAATGGGACTTTCATTTTTTCTTCTATTCCTTTTTCTTGTATTATTTTTGGTTTTTCATCTAAACTTATTTTTTCTATTTTATATTCTTTTGTTTTTACTGGTAATGAATTGTTTTTATTTATTTCAAGTTTGTCAAAATAATTTTTTTGATGATTTTCTTGATTTGATGTTGAATATGGAAAATTATGCTTTTTATTTAGAAAAGTTTTATCTTCTTTTATTTTTTCTTTTTCGTTTTTAGGAGAGTCAAATTGAAGAGTTTTTCCTTTTTTATTTTTTGTTCTTTTTATAAACATTAAATTAAATAAAAATTTATTATTGTTTTATTATAGTTATATTAAATTATTTTATTTTAAATATATTAACAAATAAAATATATATATAATTTTATGTATATAAAATACATGATTTAATTTAAATAGATATATATATAAGTATATCTTAATCCATTTAAAAAAATTATATTTTAATTCTAAATTGTATAACATAAAATGATATAAAAAATCTTTTTAACGCACATTTAATTTTATAAAAAAATCTTTTAAACAAAAATATAATAAAATAAACAATAAAAATTATAAAATAAACATGTCATATTATTATAACCGACCATCACATACTAATCAACAAATTCACAGATCAATTGGTGAAATAGAAGCAATTCTAAATAATAGAGGAACACCAAGAACAACAATAATAAGTCAACAACAAATAAATCCAACAGGAAGTTATTTATATGTTCCAGTTAGTCAAATTTATTCTGGGATTCCTGTTAAATTAGTTCAAACACAAACTCAAAATGAAGAACAAAAAGTTGATATTAATGAAACAGATTTAAAAACTAAAAATGATGATATGAATAAATTAAAAACTGAAACTAATTTTTCAGAAAAATTAAATGAAAATATCCAAAATACAAATAATTTAATAGACGAAGAAACTATACGAAATATTTTCAAAGAAGAATTTCAAAAATATATTTTACCATATCAAAATGAATTAAGAAATGAAATTAAGAATCAAAAAAATAATATTATAGGAAGAGAAGAATTTGAAAATGAAATTGGTAAAAATAATAAAGATTTAAATGAAGTAAAAGATAATTTAAAAAGAATTGAAAGAGAAAATAAAAGAAAAGAAAATGATTTTGTTACAAAAGAACAACATGAACAAGAAATTCAAGAATTAAATGAAAAAATAAGAAAATTAGAATCAAATCTTAATAATTTAAATTCTAATTTATTAGGAATTATCAAAGAAAATATAGAAAATTTCCATGTTGATATCAACAAACAAGAGAATGAAAAATTTAAAGAAAAACTTTTAGAAAGAGAAAAAAATTATGTTATGAAGAATGTATATGATAATAAAATATATGATATTGAATTAACATTAAAAGATAATAATGAAACACATTTAAATAAATATGAATTTAAAAAAAAAATTGAAGAAATTGAAAATAAATTAAAATTATTATCAAAAAATAATAATAATAATAAAGATTCAATTAATAAAGAAGATTTAGAAAAATATATAAATTATAATCCAGAAGAAATTAAATTATTCACAGTTCAAATAGAAAAAATTGAAGATAATTTAAAAAAAATAGAAGATAATAATAATAATAATTTAAATGACATTTCTGAATTAAAATTAAAAATACATGATTTAGAAAATCAATTGGATAAATTTAATGATTTAAATGATAAAATTGATAAAGTAGAAAAAGATTTTTCAAATAGGACATCTGCAAATGAAACTAGATTAATGACTTTAAGTGGAAGTTTTGGAGATAGTGGAATTGGTACTATTAAAAGTGATATTGAAAAAATGAAAAAGAGAATTGAATCAATTGAAAATAAAAATCCATTTGATAAAAATTATGATAAAGATATTGATGACATTAATAATAAAATTAATGATTTAGAAAATAATATTAAAAACAGTGATGAAGATATTAAAAATAAAATTGGAGAATTAGAAAATAAAATAGGTGAAAATGTTAATGATGATGATATTAAAAATAAAATTGAAGAATTAGAAAATATGTTGAATGACAATATTAAAGATAATGATAATCAAAATAGAATTAATGATTTAGAAAAAAAATTTGAAGCTCAAACTGAATATAATAATAATATTAATGAATTTTTAGAAAAATTAAATAATGATGTTGAAAATATAAAATCAAAAAACAATGATAATAAAGATTTAGATAATGATAATAGTATTTATATCAATATAAATAATGATATTAATAATCTAAAAAAAGATATTGATGCTTTAAAAATAAATCAAAAAGAAAAAGATTTAAATAATGATTTAGAAAATTTAAAAAAAGATATTGAATCATTAAAAAATAATCAAAATGACAATAAATTAGATTATGATTTAGATAATTTGAAAAATGATATTGAAACAATTAAAATAAATCAAAATGACAATAAATTAAATGAGGATTTAACAAATTTAAAAAAAGATATTGAAGAATTACAAATTAATCAAAATAATGATTTAGATAAAATAAAACAAGATATTGAAACATTAAAATCATATCATGAAAAAGATGATGATAAAAATAATGATTTAAATAATATAAAAAATGATATTGAAACATTAAAATCATATCATGAAAAAGATGATGATAAAAATAATGATTTAAATAATATAAAAAATGATAT
>JAJMZS010003259.1:0-27750 GCA_023807205.1 Isotricha prostoma | reverse complement strand
ATCTTTTATTTTTTCTTCATTCCATTGCTCAGAATTTATTATTTCTTTTATTAATTGTTCTAAATTATTTTTATTTAAATTTTCATTAAATAAATTGAGGATTTCATCATTTTTTATTAATTTTGAATAATTCAAATTAATGTCATACGAAGTATTATCATATTCTATTGCTTTTTGAATCTTTCCTTCTTTTAAGAATTTTATAGCTTCTTCTTTTCTTTTAGCAAAATTTAAAATATCTATTTTTTTATGTTCTTTAAGTGTTGTTGAAATTTCTGTCTTTGTATTTGAAGGAAACAATTCATCTGTTGAATAATCTTTAAATATTTTTGGAGGTTTTTCTTCTTGAGCACCCATTTATTTTTTTATTAAAGATATTTATATTTTAGATAAATAATTTAATTTTTAATTATATAAAAAATTATGAATTGATTTCAAAAATTTAAATAATATTTTTAACATATATTTTATTGATTATTGGGCCCAATCCCCAATTTCTGTTCTCTGATTAAAATAAAAATATTAAAAAATTGTTTTTCATATTCTTAAAATAATATTTTTAATTTATTTTTTAAGATTGTTAATATCATAAATTTAAAAAAATTTAATAATATTTATTTCTTTGTTTTACTATTGGTTTATTTATTACATATTAAACAATATTTTAATTTTTTTTTCTTATTTATTGTATAACAATAATAACAATATTTATGTCCACATAATAATTTTATTGTATTTGTACATTCATTTCTACAAATAGAACATAAATTTGAAATATATTCTTTATCTAAAAGTGAATATTTAAAAGTTTTTATTCTTTTTGGAAGTAACATAATTATTAAATCAGAAAATTCATTATATAATAATTTCCTTATAAAAAAAGACATATTTTCCTTATAAAGTAAATTATTATCTTTAATATTTAGAGTATTTTTATATTTTATATTAAAAAGATAATTAAAAGGCAAATAATTTGGTGTAATCATTTGATTATTATTATTATTTCTAATAAAATTTAAATATGAAAAAAATCAAAAAATTTATAAATTAATTTCATAATTGAACTTTTATTAATATAATATTTTGATATTAAATTTAATAAATATGAAAGAATTAAAAATATTTTTTTTGAATCTGGTTCAATATTTGAAAGAAAATCTCCATATGTTCTTCCTAGAAATATAATATTACTAAAGTAATAAATTAATCCAATTATATTTTTAATAAAAAGCATATCATTATTATTTAAATTTCCAATATTATCTATAATAAAATTATCAATTTCTTCTTTTTGTATAAATTGATATTTCATATTTATCAAATATATTTTTCATCTTTAGAAAATAATTTGTTCTTATTTATAAAAAAAAATATGTTAATTAGAAAAAAATTAATAATTAATAAAATAATTGACAATTTGATATATGTTTTCTATTTCTTCTTTTGATAAACCTAATTCCATTCTTTTAAAATATAATTCATTAAAAGCATTTCCAAATTTTGTGCCTACATATTTATTAATTTCTCTTTTTTTTTCCAATATATTTTTTATAATAAAATTAGTGATTACTAGTAAATTTTCACATTCTAATAAATCTTCAGAAAGAACAATTAAAATATTTTCTAATAATTCATTATTAAGATTATATTGATTATATTTATCACAATTTGAACTAGAATAACAATTTAATTGATAATGTCTTATAATATAATATAATTCTTGAATATTTTTTTCATTACATGCTAATTCAAAAGCTTTAATATAGTTTTCATTTTTAATAAATTCTCTGATTTCATTTTTTATATTTTTTTTATCTCTTAAAATTGCAATTTCTAAATTTAAAGAAGATATTTGGGATTTTAATTTTTCAATTTCACATATTAAATTATCTTTAATAGTACGAGATGTTTCATTTAAATAATTATCATTAATACTTTTTTCAATAAGAGGAGAATTTTTTATTTTTAAATCTTTATTATATTTACTAAATATACAAGAATTATTTAAAGGTTTTTCATTTGAAAAAGATGAATTAGTGTTTATATGAGATTTTTTTGAATATGATGTGTTAATTTTATTTTCTTTTTTTAAACTTATTTTTCCTTTTTTATTAAATGAAAAATCAAATGAATTATATTCAATAAAATCTTGAATTTTTTTCTTTTTTAAATTAGAAAAAGAAGGAGTTTTTGGTTTTTTTTTTGAACTATTATTATCATTTATTATATGATTTTTATTTAAAAAATTTAAATTGCTTTTCATAATTATATCTTTTTTAATTTTTTCAGTAGAATAAATTGTTGAATTACTTCTTTTATGTATTTTTATTTTAGAATTATGTTTTATATTATTAGTATTATATTTATTTTTTATATTAATAACATTTCTTTTAATATTAGTTGGATATAAATTAGAATTGATATTAGTCTTTTTTATTTTTACATTTTTTGGAAAATTATTTTGTTCTATATTTTCATAAGAATAATTATTTGATACACTATGAAAATTATTCATTGTCTTTATTTTTATATATTCTTTAATTCCTAATTTCTTTGTTTTATTATTTTGAATTACAGAATTTTTTTTTGATTTTGATTCTATTTTTTGTTTTTTAATTACTTTTATATTATTTTGATTATTTATATTATCATTAGATATATTTGAAAAACTAAAATTAGGTGAAAGTAAATTTATATTTGATTTTTTAGTATCAATTTGACTTGAAACATTACTTAATTTTCCACTATTTATTGTTGATTGATCAGATAAACTTGTCGAACTATTAATACTGATAATATTATTATTATTGAAATTAAATAAAGAATAATTATTATTATCATCATTTAATCTATTTATTATTTGAATACATACTTCTTTAACTTCTAAATTTTTATCATTTTTAACAGATTGTAAAAATTCTAATAGAAATGATTTTAAAGGATATATTTCATCTTTACAATAATAAACCAATGCATAAATAATATTTAATGCTAATTTTCTTATAACCCAATCTTTATTTGTAATAAAATCTATTATTTTATATAAAGTTATTGTACAAAATGATGAAAATTTATTTTCAGATAAAAATATCAAACTAATTAAACAATTTAATAATTCAATTTTAGGAAAAAATGTATCTTTATCTATTTGATATATTAAATTTTCCCAAATAAATTTTAAATTTTCATTATTTTTATAATTAAAAGAGCAATTTTCAATAAAATTATTTAAGCATAATATTCCAAAAGTTTGGTTATTATGACTTTGACTTTTAATATTTGTCAAACAAAATAATTTAAATTGAGTATATACTAAAAGAATATCTAAAGGAATTTCACTTGATGTAATATTATTTAAATTATTATCTTTAATAGAAATTAATATTTTTGAACAGTGACCAAAATTTTTTGCAATTAATTGAAAAATTCCTTTTGTATCTTCACAAATACTACTTTGAAATATTGATAATATTCTATCAATATAAGGATACATTTTTTTTGGTGAAGTTGAACAAATATATGGGAGAGTATTTATTATATATTTCTTATTTTCTTTCTTTAAAATTAATAATTGATATTGTATTTTTTGAAAAAGATAATTCATATTTTTTTCATTTTGGAAATTTTCATAAAATAATTGTTTTAATAATGAAATACCAATATGAAATGTATTTTCAGATGATACTTTATTAAAAATTTTTGATAATGAGTTAGAGATTTTATCAATTTTTTGATTTAAAAAATGTTTAGAAAAGGACATAATATTTAATGAAATTATGACTGATTATTATTTTTCATAAAAAAAAATAAAAAATTAAAAAATTTTAAAAAGATAAATATTCAAAATATTATATTGAAATCAATATAATTATAATTGAATATTATATGTTATATATAAAGTCAATTTATTCAATAAAAAAATTTTATAATTTACCTTTCCTAATATTTATATTATTGATTTACAATTTCACAATTAAATATATAATAATTATAATTTATTCAATTAATTAATTCAATAATTTAATTAAGTATTGAAATATAATTTTATAATAATGAAACTAAAATTTTATGAAAAAGGAAAAGTTTCAATTAAACCATTGACTGTAAGAAAAACTTTAATTAAATCAATAACAAATAATTCAGAATTACCAACACAATCAAATAATATAAATAATCCTAAAACTAAAATTACTATTAATAAAACACTTCTTTGGAAAGATCAAGACAGATCAAAAACAGAAAGAAATAGTCTTCCATTAGCATCAAAAATAAAACAAGACATTAAAAAACAAAAAAAAGATGATTATACAAAAATAGTAAGTTCAATAAAAAGAAATATGGAATTTTCAAATTCAAAAATTCCTCAAATTAAACTTCAAAATTATGGAATAAAAAAATTAAATATTAATTCAATGACAATATCACCAAAAGGTTTAAATGATAAAATAAATAATGAAAGATATCATACAATTAATAATATTTCACCAGTGACTCAAACTTCAAGTCAAATGAGTCATTCTCCAGGAAATGATAATAGAAATAATTATAGATTTCTTCTTCATCAAGTTAGTAAAAATTTAACAAGAACTTTTTCAAAATTATATGAAGCTAATAATAGAAGTTTTAGTAGTCCTTCAAATAATAATAATGGAAATTTAATTAAAAATGGAAGTGAAATTTTTTCTAATAAAAAAGAACTATGTAAATTAGGATTTAATATAAATAATAGAGGAAATTCTATGTTAAAATGTAATTCTAATTCTAATTTAAATTTAAAAAATAAAATTTATGAAAATCAAATTAATACTCCTTTTATTAAAAATAGTCCTAAATCTGAATATAATACTATTTCAACAGAAAATAATATAAATATTAAAAATAAAAATATTCAAATTTATAGTCATAAAAGAGCACTTTCTTCATATAATCAAAATATTAAAAACAATCAAAATATAAATAAAAGAACTTTGACTGAAGGAAATGAAAATTCTTTTTTTGAAAAAAATCAATTAGATTTTATAATTGAATATCTTTTTATTTTAGAAAATAAATTAAAAGATGTTTTATGTAAATTAAATGTATATCAACCTTGTTATAATGAATGTTTTGAATGGATTAATTTTTATTTTAATTCAAATGTATATAATTATTTAATAAGACAATGTAAAGATTCAAATAACAGAAAATTAATGACATATGCAATAAAAATTGAATTATTATGTTATTGTTTATGTTATAATGTATCTTATGATAGAAATTTAAATAAAGTTGTTATTTTATTGAAATCAATATTTGAACAAATTCATTTTAATTTTTTAGTATTAGTAAGATTTCTTTTACATAAATCAAAAATGACATATGAAAATTATGTCTGGTATGAAAAATTATATAATATAGTAAAAAATGAATTAAGTATGAATTTAACAAAAGATGATTTAGATGAACATCACATTATGCAAATAATACATCATAATGTTAAAACAATAGGAAATTATTTTAAAATAATAATAGATAATTTATATTCAGAAACATATCATCCAAATATAAAACAATATAAATTCCCTTTTACTTTAAATAATATAATTGATAAAGAGAAAAATAAAAATGAAATTATATCATCTTTTTTTTTCGATGCATATAATTTTACTGATAATTATACAATAGAAGATATTGATAGATTTTTTAATTTATTTTTATATAGAGTTACTGATCCAAATGCATCATATATTCTTTCTTATAGAGTAAAATTTCCAGAAGAAGGTTCCCCAATTTTTATAAGTAATAATCAAAATGTATTAAATCAAAGACCTTTATTCTTTTTACCAAAAATGAATACAAAATTATATAAATTTACTTTAGTACTTGATTTAGATGAAACATTAGTTTTTATTAAACAAGAAAATAATAATAATAGAGTTTTAATATTAAGACCATATTTATTTGAATTTTTAGAAAGAATGAAATATTTATATGAATTAATATTATTTTCTTTTGGTACACCTGAATATGTTGATCCAATAGTAAATATATTAGAAAAAAATACAAAATATTTTGAATATAGATTATATAGACAACATGCATATTTATATGGAGATGATTATGTTAAAGATTTAAATAAATTAGGAAGAGATTTAAAAAAAGTTGTAATTGTTGATAATTTACCTCAAGCTTTTAAATTACAAAAATCAAATGGAATATGCATTAAAGCATTTTATGGTGATTCAATTGGTGATAGAAATACTTTAAAAGTTCTTAGTGAAGTTTTAGAAAGAATTAGATATGATGCTGAAGAAACAAATGATATCAGAGATAGTATTAAAAAAGAAAATCATACAATTATAACTAGAATTACCTCTAATGTAGATTATTAATTCCTTTTTTTAAATTATAATTTAATTTATTTTTATTCCTTTTATTCAAAATTTTTAATTTTATTTCTTTTTTTATTTGATTAATTAAAAAAATAATAAATGGAAGATAAAAAATTAAAAATTACTTTAGTTTATAATGGATTAGAAGTTAATTTTTTAGTTAATAAAGATTTTAATCTTAGTTATATTAATTCTCAAGCTTATAATTATTTTAATCCAAAAAGAAGATTTAAATTACATTATAAAAATAAAGATTTAACACCATTTTTAGATTATCAAATAGGAAATTTTTTTAAAAATTTAACAAATGTACATTTATTAGTAAAAGAATCAGATATAGTAATAAGAAATAATAAATTTAGTAAATCTAATTCACAAAATAATATTAGATCAATAAAAAATAAAATTTTTCCTCATTTAAATAATAGAATGATATGTTATGATTGTAAAAATAATTTAGTATCTCATTTTTGTAGAAATTGTGGAGTGTTTATTTGTAATGAATGTAAATTAGAGAAAAATAGTAAACATAATGGCCATAGAACAGTTATTTTATATCATGAAGATTTAAAAAAATCAGCAATGTTATATAAAAATTTAGTTTATGTTGATTTAGAAGATACTAAAAACTCACATAAACATTCTTTGCCATTGAATATTAATAATTGTGAAGCAAATATTGAAAATTTACATTTAAAACTTATTCAAAAATTCAATGTTTTAATAAGTAAAATTGTATCAATAAAAAATAAATTAATAAATGTTGATTTATTTATTCAAGAAAAAGATTCTAATATTAATGATATAAAAAATAAATTTAAAGAAATTCAAGATATAAATATTGATTTACTTGGGAATAATATTGGAGAAGGGTTTAGAATATTAAATAAATATGATCAAAATATATTAAAATATCATATTGCTTTAGAACAATTTAAGAATTATAAATATTTAAATGAAAAATTAAATTACTATCTAACTAGAATTCAAAATAAAGTTAATGAAGAAATTTCAATTGATTTTCCTGAAAATAAATCAACATAAATTTATATTGAATTTATATTATATTTTTTTAATTTTATAAATAAAAAAACCTTTTTTTTGAATATTTAATTTGAATTGGGATTAATTTTTTTTTCTTTATTAATATTTATAGATTTATTATTAATATTATTATTATTATTATTATTACTATTATTATTATTATTACTATTATTATTATTATTATTATTATTATTATTTTTATTTCTTGAGTTATTTTCAATATGTTTAATATTATTATTTGAATTTTCAATATTATTTAATTTGATATTTTGAGTATTATTAAATTCTCTTTTTTCAAATTGTTTTTTATTTTCAAGATTTGGAATTCCATTTTTTAATTCTTCAAAATTTTTCTCATTTAATTCAGCATTTAACATTATATCATATAATTCTAAATCATTTCCTTCATCATTATTTATATCTAATTCTTTTTTAATAAAGTTTTCATTTGATATTTTTAAATTAGAAACACCCAAATCTGAATCTGTTAATATATATTTATTTTGTCTTATTTTTCTTTCTTTAAATAAATTCTTAAAAGCTTTATTATTTTTTTCATCAATTAATTCTTGTTCTAATCTCATATTCATATTTTTTAAATTTTCTATTTCTTTCATTAAATAAACATTTTTTATTTCTACTTCAACTATTATTTTTTTTAATTCTTCTATATCTCTATCTTTATATAAATTCCATAATTTTTTTCTTAAAATCTTTTCAAGAGGAAAATTATTTACTTCAAAACCTTCAAACATTAAATTTAAATATAATTAATTTTATTAATTTTATTATAATTTTACTTTATTAATTTTAACAATAAAAAGATTTATACGTAAATATAATTTATATAAAAACATTTTTAAAAAATAAATAAATTTTACAAAAATTTTATGATAGAAAACAAAATAAAATTTGCATTTATAATTCTATTACTCTCAATAATATCATATTTTATATATAACATAAAAACAAAAGAAGACTTTATTCCAAAAACAATAGAAAAATTAAAACAAATAAAATTCCCATTTACTGAATCAGATAAATATGATTACGATATAATAATAGTAGGTTCAGGATTAGCAGGATTATCAGCAGCATATGAAGCAAATAATATTTCAAATGGTAATTTAAAAATATGTATAATTGAACAAGAATCAAAATATGGTGGAAATTCAATGAAAGCAACAAGTGGAATAAACATATTAAATTCTCCAATTCAAAAGAAAGAAAATGTAAAAGATTCCTATGATTTATTCTATAATGATACAAGAATAAGTGGAAAATATATTAATAATGCAGAATTAGTTTCAACTTTAGTAAATGATTCAACTGATATATTTAATTTTTTTACTAAACAAAAAGTCGATTTATCAAAATTAGGAATTTTAGGAGGTCATTCAGTAAAAAGAACATTAAGACCAGAAAAAATTCCAGTAGGTTTTCATTTAACATCAACAACATATAATAATATACAAAAATTAAATAATATTGATATTAAATTAAATACAACTGTAACTAATTTAATATATTCAAAAAATGATAATATTGTAAAAGGAGTTTATTATTATACTTCAGATAATAAATACAAAGAAAAATTTTTAAAGTCAAAAACAGTAATTTTAGCAACAGGTGGTTTTGGACATGATTTTTCAGATGAAGATTCCTTATTAAAAAAATATGTTCCAAAATTAATGAAATTTCCAACAACAAATGGACCACAAACAAAAGGAATTGGAATGAAAATTGCTATTAAAATTGGTGCTGCTGTTGTTGATATGGATGAAGTACAATTACATCCAACTGGTTTTGTAGATTTAGATAATAGATATGATAATCATAAGATTTTAGCTCCTGAATTAATAAGAGGTGTTGGTGCTATATTAATTAATCAAAATGGAAAAAGATTTTGTAATGAATTAGGACCTAGAGATTATGTTTCTCAGAGAATTATTAAAAATTGTAATTTGGCTTATACTGAAAAAATTAAACAATATGAAGCTTTTATTATTTTAAATCAAGAAGCTCTTGATGAATATGGTGGTAATATTTTATTTTATGTTAAAAAAGGTTTATTGAGAAAATATAATTCAATTGAAGAATTTTCTAAAGTTTTTAATTTAAATTCTACACAAGTTAAAATTACTTTTGATAATTATAATAAAGCTTTTGATAAGAAAATTGATGAATTTGGTAAAACTGTTTTTCCAAGAAAAATAAATCCTAATGATTATTTTTATGCTGGAATTGTTACTCCTTCTATTCATTATACAATGGGAGGAATTAAAATGAATAAAGATGGTCAAATTATTAATACTGATGGTAATATTATTAAAGGATTATATGGAGCTGGAGAAGTAACTGGAGGTGTTCATGGTGGAAATAGATTAGGTGGTAATTCACTTTTAGAATGTGCTGTTTATGGAAGAAGAACTGCAAGAGCTGCTTATCAATTTATTAAAAACTTAAATTAAGGTTTTTTATTTTATTTTTTTTGTGTGTTTTATTTATTTTTTATTTTTGGCATATTAAATTTAAGAAAATTTTTCTTTTTGAGTTTATGAAATTTAAAAAAATTTTTTTTTTGTTATTTGTAAAAAATATAATATTTTTATAATATTTTTATTTTATTATTTTGTATATTCAATTTTAAAAAAAAACTTGAAAAAATAAAATTTTATATAAAGAATACCCATAAATTTAAGAGTAAATATATAAAAAAATAATATTAATAATTAAATATAATTAAAAAGTGAGTTAATGATTTTGTCCTCTAGCTTGATTAATTTGTCTTCTAGTTTTAATATTTTTTGCAGTATTATTAGTTCTTCTTGAATCTGATGTTGTTGGAGTTTTAGCTTGAAGTGCTTTTGTTTGTCCAATTCTTTCTGATTTCTTTGCTCTTTTTTCTTGCTTTCTTTTATGTCTTATTTCTGCTCTTGTCATTACACGATGAGGATCTTGTACTAATGGAACTTCTTCCATATTTTTTTATTGATTTTATTATTATTTAGTTAAATACTGGAGTTAATATTTTTATAATTTTATTTTTTATTGTAATTGAAAAATAATTAATACTTAATTTTATATGTTTATTATATATTTAAAATTTGATAATTTTTTTTTGTTATCTTTTTTATCTTATTTTGTTTTAACTTATTATTTTTTTTATTTTATTTATCTTATTTTTATTTTTTTTATTATTAAAAATAATTCAATTATTTTATTAAAGTCTTAAAATTTATTTTAATTATTTTTTTATATATATAAATAGTATATTTCTCTTATCTTTCTCTATTTTATCATTTAATAGACTAATTATTTACAGAAAACGTTACATTAAATGATATAAATTTATAATTGATTTATAAAGATTATGATGCACCAAAACATTAAAATCACACTTACTCTAAAATATTACTTTAAAAAATTTGTTTAAATATTTCTCTATGAGTATTAAGATTTTCTAATTGAAACATGAAACCGAGATTAATATCAATACAATTTCTTTTTGATTTGACAAAATTAACTGCACTTAAACAATCCATATTACATTTCCACATTAAATATGCAGAAACTAATGCAGGAGATCTAGAAACGCCTTGTGCACAATGAATTAAAATTTTATTATTTTCATTTTCAGAAACTTCTTTAACAAAATTTATAAATTTAATTATTTCATTTGAAATATTAATATTTCCATCATCTTTTAAATCAATATTAAAATATGTAATTTCATTAAAGTTACATGGTGTAAATGATTTACTTCCATAAGCACAATTTATTATATGAGTAAATTTATTTGAAATAAGAAATGATTTATTTATTGATGATTTGTAATTACTTATGTATATATTATCAATTATATGACTACATTCATTATTTGTATTTGTTTTTGGTGCATTTGTTTCTTCTTTTGGAATAGTAACTTTAAGTGATAATTTTGCTCTTAATTTGTTCATTTTTTTTTTTTTAATATTTTTTTTTATTTTTTTATATATATAGTATAATTTTTAATAATTAAATTATTTTGCATATATAGTATAATATTATAGAATTTAATGTAAATTGAAATTTTAATTTAAATTTAATTTTATTTAATTTTTTGATTTGGTTGAAATATTTAAATATATTTTTTTTAACTTTATAGAAATTAACAGATATTAATTATAAATTTTAAGCTTTATTCTATAAAATATAAAAACATAATAAAGAAAAATAAAGTTTAAATGTTTTCTGATTTAAAAAATTTAAATAATATTTTTAATATATATTTTATTGTGGATTGGGCCCAATCCCCAATTTCTGTTCTCTGATTAAAATAAAAATATTTAAAAAATTGTTTTTCATCTTATAAAAATAATAATTTTAATTTATTTTTTAAGATTATTAATATCATTTCATTAAATTATATTTAAATTATTATTATTATTATTATTAGTATTATTGTCATCATTTTTATTACTAAATTTCTTATTAATATATTCTCCTAATTTTTTTCATTGATCCAAACATTGCGGATTTGATAGGGTCAATCATTTCTTTTGGAAGACTAAATTGTAAAGTAAAATACCATAAAAAAAATAAATAACATCACTTAATAAAAATATTACCATAATAAATAACATACATGTTTGTATTAAAATCCATCACCTAAAACAATAAAAAAATATACAATTAATAAAAATATAAGACAAGATAAAAATTAATTATATCCTAGATTCAAATTTTAAATAATGATTATATTAATTGAACTATTAAAGAATTAGTAATAATATTTGAATATATTCCATTATAAAATCATTATATTGAATCAAATATAAATTAATATTAAAATAAAAAATTTTTTGACCATCATTATTTAAGCTTTATTTTAATATTGCTCTCTTCTCTTCAAATAAATATCTTCTGGGAAATATTACTTATTTATAAATAAAATAAAAATTTATATTCAATGAAAATATATTTTTCTATATCTTTTAAAAAATTGTTAAATTTAAAAATAATAATGCTAAAAAATAATTGATTTGTGATAAATTCAAAGAAATTTATTTTTTATTTTAGAACTTTATATTCTTTTATTTTTTTTTCATATTGTTCAGTCAATTTTTTATTTTCTTGAGATTTTTTCTCCAATTCTTTTTTCTTATTATCAATATTTTTTTCAATTTTTATTATTTCATTTTCTTTGTCATTAATTTTTTGTTCATATTGTTCTTTTTCTTTAATCATTTCAGCTTTTTCAGTTTTTTCATTTGTTAATCCATTTATTTCATTTTGAATATTTTGAATTTTATTTGATTCTTTTTCTTTATTCTTTTTATTTTCTAAATTTGAATTTTTTAACTTTTTCATATTCATCATTTTGCTTTTTATATTTTTGTTTTATCTCATCTAATCGTGTTGCTAAATATTCAAATTCACATTCACCAATTTCATCATTCAATTTATTTACTTTTTTATAAAATTCTATTTTTTTTTATTTAATTCATCAATATCCATTTCTGTACTTATTTCATTAATATCAATTATAGTTTCTATAGTCTTTTTTTTTCTATTTTATGTATTTCAAATTCATATTTAAAAGATATGATATTTTTCTCTTTTAAAAAATAATAATTTACAACACCTAAACCAAGACCTAAAAAAAAATATAAAAAAATCCGATATAAATGAATTAATAATAATAAAAAAAATAAAAAAAAAGAACTTAAAAAATAAATAAAAAAAAAATTAAAAAATGGATAATCAAATTCCAAAACCAGAAATAATTGATGAAGTATATAAAAATAAAGTACCAAATAAAACAATAGCAAATTTAAAAGATATGATATTAAATGATCATTTAAGAATTGAAGATGATAATGCAGCAAGTAATCACGCTTTATCTCCTTCATTATATTCACCAAAAGAAGTAAAAAAAAGAAGACAAGGACTTTGGTTTAAAAATATTGTTGGTAAAGATGAAGATAAAGAACAAAAAAATAATTCAAGTCAAGAATTAAAAAATACTAATTTAAGTGAAGAAAAACAAAGTGATAATTGTTTTATTAAATTTTTTCATAAAATTATTAAATATGAATCTTCTGAAACTGGTTGTATTATAATGTTAGTTGTTATTGTTATTTCATTATGTTTTTATGATTTTAAAATACTTTTTTTTCCTAGAAAATATAGAAAAATTTATTTAGGTGTTTATTTAGTTTTTGTTATTTATTATTTTTTTGATTTTATTTTTAGAATGTGTATTGTTGATGATTTATATAAAACTTTATATTTTTGGATTGATTTTATATCATGGATTACTATGATTGCAGATAATGAAGATTTATCATATTCAATAATCGAAAAAATATTTTATAAAAAATCTGATGATAAATATCTTGCATATAAAAGACAAAATAGAATTGAAGTTGTAATGAATATAATTCAAATACTTCAATTACTTCGTGTAGTTAAATTTTATAAATTATTTGTAATTATATTAGAAGAAAATGAAAAGAAAAAACATATAAATAAAATGATAGCAAAATTATATGAAAAAAGAAATAAATTTCCAAGAGCAAAAACAGTAGTAAAACATATAAAAACATCATTAACAAATGTAAAAGAAGGAAGTAATAATAATAATAATAATAATACTACAACAATGCCTTTTCAAACTCCAGTTCCTCAAACAGTTGATAATTATTATAAATCACCTCCAAAAAAATTTACAGCAAGAGCTTCAATTTTTGCTTTAAATTCAACAAATGAAGAGAATAAAAAATGGGAAAAAGAAATGAAAAAACAAATTAAAGCTCATATGGAAAAACAAAATAAAATAAGTCAAAAAGTAACTGAAGGAATTACTAGATTAATGATGATAATAGTAATATTTGTTTTTATTGTATCAATTTATACAGATGAGGATAATTTTAATACAGAAAGTTTTTCATATATGTTAATGTGTAAATATATAAATAAATATATTGTAAAAAATAATATAATAAAAAAATCTTATGTTGAAAGTTATGTAAATTTTTATCTTTTAACAAATATTCTTCCAAATTATCCAATTATTCAAGTTCAATGGAATAATTTTATAGTATATCAAAATGATTCAATGGATCAAGAATTTGATAATTATCATAAAAGAGACATTTCATATATTTTTCCTCAAGATGACTCATCAACAATAATAATAGTTTCTAAAAGAGGAATTTCAAAAATGATATCAATAATATATTTAATAAGATTATTTTATATAGTAATTGTAATATCAGCATTATGTTTATTAATAAATAATGATGTTTATAATTTAATATTTCATCCTTTAGAAAAAATAGGAAAAGTTGTTGATATTGTAAGTAAAGATCCAGTTGGAAGTAAAACAGTAACAGAAATAAAAAATAATTATCAACAAAGTGGAAATAAAAATGAAGATAAATCAAGTGTAAGTTATGAAATTAAAATAATTCAAAGTGCAATTATTAGAATTTCAGCATTAATGGCAATAAATTTTGGTGAAGCAGGAGGAGAAATTTTAAAAGAAAATATTTCAAGTTCAGAAGGTTTAAATCCAATGTTACAAGGTAAAAAAATTCAAGCAATTTTTGGTTTTTGTTTCATTCATAATTTCAGTGAAATAAATGAAGCTTTTCAAGAAAGAACAATGATATTTGTAAATCAAATAAGTGACATTGTACATTCATGTGTAGATAAATTTAATGGAATAACAAATAAAAATTTAGGTGATTGTTATTTATTAGCTTGGAAATTTAAAGAAAAAGAAAAAGAAAAGGAAAAAGAAAAAGAAAAAGAACAAAATGATAATAAAAAAGATATTTTAGGTTCAAATTTATCAAATGATAAAACATCAGAATTAGCAGATTGTGCATTATTAGGATTTTTAAATATAATAAAAAAAATAAATAAATCTCAAAATATATTAGCATATAGAAAAGATTCAGATTTAATAAAAAAATTTGGTCCTAAATATACAGTTCAAATGGGTTTTGGTTTACATACAGGATGGGGAATTGAAGGAGCAATTGGTTCATATTATAAAATAGATTGTTCATATCTTAGTCCAAATGTTAATATTGCAGCTCGTTTAGAAACAGCAACAAATATTTATGGTGTTGATATTTTATTCAGTGGAGAATTTTATGATTTATTATCTGATTTTATGAAAAGAAAATGTAGAAAAATTGATATAGTTACTTTAAAAGGAAGTGAGAAACCAGTTTCTTTATATACAGTTGATATTAATAGAAATATACATCCTGGTAAATTAATTTCGAGAAAAGATAGAATGACTTTAAGAGAAAGAAGATCTTATTATGCTTTAAAAAAAAAGAAATTATGGCATAAATATTTAAATCAGAAACCTAAATTAAGTTTAGGTGAGTCTTATTTAAAACAAAGTAAAGGATTAAGACAATTACTTAAACCTACTAAAAGTGATATGTTTTATACTTGCTTTGAAGATGGGTTTAATGATTATATTGATGGTGAATGGAAGGAAGCTGCTCAGTTTTTAGAAAAAGCAAGATATTTAGATAAAAGTGATGGACCTACTAAAACTATTCTTTCTTATATTAGAAGTTTAGATTTGAAACCACCTGATAATTGGGATGGATATAGAGTTCTTACTTCTAAAACTTAAATTTTTTTTTTTTTTTTTTGAGGCATTTTTGTTGTAAGGTTTTTTTTTTGTTGGTTTTTTTTTTTTTTTTCTTTTTTTTTAATTATTTGTAGTTTGTTGTGGAATTTTATTTTTTTTCTATTATATTATTTTTTTTAAATATATATTTAATTAATTTTAATAATCAATTATAATTAAAATAAATTTTTATTTTTAAAATTCTTATCAAAAAAAATATTTTTTTTTCTACAGTTTATTATTACCATTAATAAATAATATATAATAATAGATAAAATTTGATATAAAAAATATATATATACCAAATAATAAGGAAAATAAAATTGAAAAATAATCATAAATCAATTTACAAAAAATGAATACTTTATTAATCAAAGGTTTAAATAAATAAAAAAATATACAAAAATCATATATTACCATCAGTTTTACTTTCTCTCATATAATTTCCATATTGATCAATATATATTTCTTCATTTTCTTTTCTTATATATTTAGTAATTCTTTTACATTTTTTTCTTTTAACTTGAATTATAGGATATTTTTGAACAGAAGGAGTTGGCTGAGGACAATTTCTAATACTAATTGGTTGACTTTCTTTTAAAATATTATTTAAAATATCTTCTAAATTATTTTCTTTTTTTTTACATTCTTCTAATTGAATTTTTAAATTTTCATTTTCTTCTTTTATCATTTCTAATTCACTATCTTTATAATTATCTCTTATATAATAATCATCATCAATATCAAATGATGTTAAATTTATTGAATTTATTTCTCTACTTAAATCTCTATTTATTGTTGATTTATCAGTTAAAGTTGTTGAACTTGTATTTGTATGATGTAAATTACCTTGACTTTTAGATGATAATTTTTGATTTATTATTACTTTTTTTTTTGAAGATGATAATGATTCATTTTTTTTATCTGAATTTATTTCTTTTAATCTTTCATTTATATATTTTTTAATTGTAGAATTTGATTTAAATAATAATTCATTTTCATAATTTTGATAATTTTGAGTTCTTTTCATATTATCATTTTGTTTTTTAATATTACTTCTTTTCATATTTTTATCAAAAAAAAAATTATTTTATATATTATTAATTAAAAATAAGAATATATATATAAATATAAATAATCATATTAATCATAAAAATCAGAAATAAATTTTATTAAATCTAAATTGTTATTTTTCTTTGCATAATTATTAATATTATCCATCATTTCTTTATCTTGTAATTGATAAGCTAAAATATAAGCATTTTCATATTCTCCTATAACATATAATGAATGCATTCTAGTATATTCATCTAACATTCTAGGAATTAAATTTTCTTTAATAAAAATTTTATCTTGTTCTTCATTTGGATTTAATTGAGAAACTGCAAAAACTAAAATATCATTCCATAATATTTCTTTATTTTCATTAAATTTAATTAATATTCCTTTTTCTCCCCATTGAGATATAATTTCCATTAATTTTTCAAATTTATCAAATTGTTTTTCTCTCATTAAATCATTTACTTCTGTTAAAATAAATTTTCTTAAATCTAAAGAATAACCACTTATAATATCTAAAACTAAATTATTATTTGAAATAAGAATTAATTGACAAATTTTATATATTTCATCTTCTTTATTATCCATTACATTATATGGAATATCTTTTTTAATTTCCATAATTTTAATTTGAAATGAAACTGATTTTAATAACTTATTTAAAAAATGAGAATCTATTTTTTTATTTATAATATCACCAGTTCCATTTTTAATATCAAAAATTTTTACAATATTTTTATTACTATTAACTACTTTACTCATATTACTTTCTGTTATTTTGTAATATTCTAATTTTTTATCTTTATCATTTGTTTCTTTACTTAATTTTAATGATTCTAAACTTGCTTCTAAATAATGTTCTAATGTTTCAAAAGATAGTAATAATTCAATTCTTGCATTTTCTTTTGATAAAAATAATATTAATTGTTTTATTAAATTGTCAATTGGATTTGATAAATGAATTGATTTATTATGATCTGAACAATATTTTAAAGCAGAAATAAATATTTTGAATTTTTCTGTTAAATAAAATTTATTTAATATTTGATCAAGGAAAAATTTTTTTCCTAAATATTTATTATTTTTTTCTATAAATTGTATTAATTCAACAAACATATTATTTTCAATATAATAATTTATTAATTGTTCAAATGTTCCATATGTTGAAACATAAAATGCAACTTCATATATAATTCTTTTTTTTTCATTCTCAATAAATTTATTTAAATCTTCAATTGTATATTTTTCTATTTTAGATTTGTCAAATAAAAATTCTTTTGAGAAATCTTTTATTTTTTTTATATCATTTTGAAATTGACTTTTTAAAATTAAAGATTCTAATGTTAAAAATTCTTTTAAAGTAAATATATATTCAGCTTTTGAAATTTTTATAATATCTTCTACTATAATTAAAGTTTCTTCTTTTGATAATGTTTCAAAATTATCATTTGATGATATTGTTTTTTCATTAAATAATATTTTTTTAAAATATAATCTTCCTTTTTCAAAATCTCTATTTTTTAATGAAAAAAAAGCTATTTCTTTATTAATTATAGTTGAATCTATATTAAATTCTTTACAATAATTTTCTGCAATATTAATAAAATCATTTTCTAATAATTTATCTCTAATATTAATTTTATAATCTAAATTTTGAAAAAATTCTTTAAAGTCTAAATGAATAAAATTATCAATTTTCTCATATAAAAAAATTCTAAATAAATCAGATAATTTTTGATATATAGTTAATTTATTTTTTAATTCATTATCATTTGATTTTTCTTTATTAACTAAATCATATGAATAAGATAAAACTTTATTAATAATTTCTAATGATAATAATTTTAAATAATTTTCCCTTTTTTTAATATTTAATTTCAAACAATGATAATCACAAATTTCTAAACAGGTTTTAATAACAGCATTTATAGTAGAACAATATTGAATTAATCTTTTAAATAGATTAAAATTTGGGGCTAAATTATATTTAAAATTCTTTCTTAATTGTATAATATTATTTTGATTAAAAGTAATTATTGAAACTAAATCATCTTCAATAATATTTTCATTTGGTATATCTAATGATTTTTTACAATATTCTAATATTAAATTCTCTGATTGATATGATAATAAAGGAAAATAATTAAATATTTTATCAAGAATTTCAAACTTTTGATTAATTAATAAAAATTCAATCATCAAATTTTGTGATTCATATAAATTAACAATTTTATCTTGTAAATCTTTTGGAATTAAAAAATACATTTGAATAGATATTTTTCTATTTTTTAAAAATTCTAATGTTTGATTATTTATTTTTGAATAATAATTTTTAAGTAAATATTCAATTAATAATAATTTATTTTCAAAATTTTTTGAATCTAATATAAAAGAAATACAAAAACTAATTTTATCATCCAATTCATTTATTTTTTCCAAAGCTTTAATTTTATTTAATGTATCACATTTATTTAATAAAATTTTTATTTCAGATGATATAATTAAATCTTTATATAATTCAATATAGTTATATATTTTTAAAAGTCTGTGACAAATATCATGTCTATTTTTATCCATTAAATTATTTAAAAACTTTTCAATAAAATCTTTTTCACAATTTTCTTCCATTTGTTTATATAAAAAATTATTGTAATTATCTATACTTTGAATTTCTGATAATGTTTCAAATTTGTCAATTAAAATTTGAATTTCTGAATTTCTGTCTAAAATATATAAAATTGATAATATTGATTCAGTTTTCCAATCATTAAAAAATATTTTAAGATATTTTAATATTTTATCTTTATTTTTTAAAAATAATAAAGTTTCTTTGATTTTATTTTCTGATACTTTATTTTCAATATTTTTTAATATTATTTTTTCTGCAATTTCATCATCATTTAAATTTAAATGTCTTTTAAAAATATCTAAACTAATTTCAATTTCATTTTTTTCTATAAATAATAAACATAATTTTTTATAATACTCAATATTATTTTTAAAAGAAAGAGAATGAATTTGTTGAAAATTGATTTTTAAATCATTATTTTTATTATTACTATTATTTATATAATTTTTTTTTTGAATTTTATTCTCTAAATATAATTTTGTTTTCTCTTTTAAATTTACTAAATAATTATTATTTGTAAATTTCATATAATCATATATTTTAGGAAATATTAATTTTGAATTATCTTTTTCTTTATTTTCTTTTTCTTCAATAATTTTAATAATTTTTTTACAATAATTTTTTGATTTCTTTAAATTATTAGGATAAGAATTTTCAATTTTATCTAATAAAGGTTTATAATTTTCATTTTTTTGTAATAAAGTCATATATAAATAAAACTTCAAAAATATTTGTCTAACATATGAAGAAAGAATTTCATCTTTTGAATATTTATCTATTAATAATGTCCAAAATTTAATTTGTGAATTGTCATCATTATTATCATATTCATATCTATATAAAGAGATCCAAAAAGGAAAATAAAATTCATATTTATTTACATAATAATTATATAAAAATTCTAATTGTGATATTGATATTTTATATTTTCTATTGTTTTCTGCATTTGATATTTCTACATTTATAATTTGTTCAATATTATTTTTTTCATTTGTTTTATAAATATAATTATAAAATTCATTAAATTTGACAATTTTCATTTTTGAAAAATTAGTATATTCCAATAATACTTTTATTAAATCAATATGAGTTAATTTTGCAACTTCAAAAGATTCAGATAAACTATCATATTTAAAAAATAATTTTGAAATTATTGTTTTAGGTAATTTTTTAATTACACTTATATAATTTATTATACTTTTTTCTTTTATTTTTTTCTTTGATTTAAAATATATATCACCAATATCCATAATATATTTTAAAAATATCTTTAAATAATTCTTATTTTCTGTTTTAATTTCTTTTTCAGAATCTTCTATTGTAGTATAAGTATAAAAAAATATATCTTTTAATTCTTCATATGAAATTTTTTCTGTATTATTTTGATTAATTTTTTCATTTAAAGTCTCAATTGAATTTTCTTTGTTTTTTTGTATACCCATATAAATAACTAATTTAAATAAATTTTGATTATATTCAATTAAACCAATATTTTTAGTATTAATTATTGAATGACAAAAAGTTTCATTTTTTGAATATTGAGATGTTTTATTTAAAAAAGATTTAAAAGATATAATTGTATTATTTAAAAATTGTTTATCTTCAATAGTTAATTTTTCATAATCATTAATTAATTTAAGAGAATTTTCTATAAAACAAATTGCACTTTTATAATCCAAATTTTCTGAAAAACTTAAATTAAACATTTCTTCAAATGTTAATTGATTTACTTCATCTTTATTAAAAACTAAAATTTGATTTTTTAAATTATCAAATTTTTGAATTTCATTAATTTTTTCAGTAAATATTTCTTTATCAAAAGAAAAATAATTAATAACTTCTTTCATTTTATTATAATCATGTAATTTTGAAGGTAAATTAAAATAATTCATTTTATTTTGTTCATTTGTTTGTAAAAAAATAGAATCATCATATTGATAAGTAATTAAATTTATTTTTTCAATCCAAGGATTATTACTAGTATTAAATCTAAATGTTAATTCCTCAATATCCATTAATAATTTTTGTCTTGTTTCATTAATATAATCAATGTAATTTATTTGTTTGTTTTTTTTTATTTTAATATAATTTTCATCTATTAATTCCAATTCCATTAAAAATTCATCTTTATTATCTATATTATCCATAATTTTTTTTGTTTGAAAATCTAAATATCTTCCTTTTAAAATTGATTGTAAATTTATTATTTTATATTTAAAACAATCTAATGATTGTCTTATTAAAAGTAATATTTCTATAAAAAAATGTTTATGTGATTCATAAAATTTCTCTTTTAAATCATATTTCTTTATATTATCAATATTTATATTCTTTTCTTTTAATATTAAATTAATCCAACCTTTTAAATCGATAAAAATCAAATTAAATAAATTTTGAATTATATTTAATCTATAAGGATATAATATTATCTTATTTAAAATTTTATTTAATTCATTAATATTTTCTTTTGATAAAGAAAACTCAATTGATTTTGAAATATCATAATCATGGAAAAACTTATCTAATTTTTCAAACAATAATGAATAATAATAAAAAGAGTAAATAATCATTATTTCATGAAAATATTTTTTTTGTAATTTAACATTCCTATTAATAAAATTATGAATTAAATTATTTTCAATTACTTCAAATTTAATTTTTTTCAAATTCTTTTTTAATACAAAAGGTAAAGAATTATTTAATAATTTTGAATATAAAGAATTTTCAGAAATATTACATAAAGAACTAAATGAAGTAGAAATATTACATAAATTTTGTAAATAACAAATTACATCTTTGATAAAAGGAATAAATATATATAATTCATCATCTCCTTTATTATCTTCAAAAAAGACTTCTAATATTTTTTTTCTTGTATTTATATCATTATCATATTTTAACCAAACTAAAATTATTGCTAATAATTTTAAATTTGAAAATTGAATTAAAAATTGTTCTGCATTTTCATAATCTTTATTATTTATAAATTTAATAGTTTTTTTTATTGGATATCCTAATAAATGTTCTTTATTTATTCTAAGAAAATTTAAATAATTATTAAAGAAAGTTTTATCATTATATTTTAATTTTAAAAAATAAGGAATAATTTCATTTTTACAATTAAACTCAATATAATAATCTTTAGCTAATTTCAACTTTGAAAATAATTGTTGTTTAGGATGTCCTAATAATGATTCATAAATTTTATTAATATTAAGTTTATTATGATATTTTTTTGGTCTTTTAGTAAAAAAATTTAAAGAAAAAAAATTAGTTAAATAAACATCTTGATTCATATAAACAGTTAATTGTTCATTTAAATAAGTAATAAATTTTTGTATTTTTTTAATATCAATATCTAAATTATTTTCTTGATAATCATAAATTGAAATTAAACAACCTAAAAGCAAAGTAGTAAAATTTTGACAAAGAATAATAGAATCATTATAATAAAAAATTTTTAAATATTCATATATTTTTTCATAATTATTTTCATATAAACAATTTAAAATATAACTTACATAAGTACTATGAATTCTTTCTTCTAAAAAAATTGATTCTTTTCTATTTAATTTTGAACAATAATCAGTTATTTTTTTTATAATAATACTTGAATTTTCTGGTTGAGTTAAAATAAATGTTCTAATATTTGAAAAAAAAGAAAAAGAATTTTTATAATCTAATTTACGTACTCCATATTTAAAATTATTTCCTTTTATTTCTTGGTAAAGTGTTGGAATATAAATATCAGGTGATAATATTCTTAAATCAGGTAAATAATATTCTTCTTTTAAATATTCACATTGAAAATAATTAAAAAAATTTCTTAAATCTAAAAAAAAATTAAGAGGTAATTTTTCATTATTTTCAATTTCATATGAATCATAATATGCTTTTGTTATAAGTAAATCAAATTCATTTGATTTTAATAAAATATCAGAAAAATTAATTTTAGGACAATTAAAAATATTTTTATATTTATTAATATAATCATTATAAAATAACCAAAAATAATTTGCAGAAGTTCTTATTCTATTATTTAATAACCATTTTTTAGGAATTCCATTTTTGAAAATTAATTTATATAAATATTCAAAATATTTAGGTACAACTAATATTATTTCTTTTAAAATACATCTTGATAATTCATATTGTCCTAAACATATTAAATTATTAAATTCAATAATTAATTTTTCTCCTTTATTAAAATCTAATATTGAAAAATCATTTGAATTAATATCGATTTCTCTTATATTATAATCATCCATATAAAAAATTCAAACAAAAATAAAAAGAATTCCAATAATTAAATAAAAAAAAAAAATAACTTATTAAATAAATTACATTATAAAAAAATAAAAATGGAAACAAATGTATATTTTTATTTCATTTATTAATTTAATTTAATATTTTATAATATTATAATAATATATTAGATAATTATATTTATTAAAAATACAATAAGAATAAATAATTTAAATAACTAAATAAATTTTTTTATTCAGGAGAAATTATAATTTCATCATTTTCATTCATACTAAAAATATGATTTTCAAATTTAATTAATTTATTTTCTTCACAATCCTTAATTAAATTATCATAATACTTTGAAAAAATATTTCCACTATTTCCAGTATCCATACAAATAAAAGGTCTACTTATATCACTTAAATCATTAATATACTTTAAATTTGCACTATGAATAGAAGTAAAAATATTTTTATATTTAGAAAAAGTATTTTTAGCAACTTTAATAGTATTTCTATTTCCTTCAGTTGGATTATCTCTCGAAAAAATCCATTTTAAAAATTTATTTTGTTCTAATAAATGAGGATAATGATGAATTATAACATCACCCCATTTTTTTGTTATTTCATAATCATTTCCATTATATTTAATAATTTCAATTAAATTATCTTCTTTTAAAAAAATATCAATTCTATTAAAAACATCAACAATATATTCTTCACAATTATGATTTTTATTAAATACTTTACAATGACTAAAATTAATTAATTTATCATTATTTTCAGTTGAATCTATTATTTTAGAAAGTGAAAAAAAGAAAGTATGAAAAAATAAAAGTGATTTTATATCATTTCTATTTTTAAATCCTTTAACATTATTTTTTTCATTTTTAAGTAATAAATTTCTTATTAATTGATATTCAAATTCAGCATATAAAGTAGCTACTCTTGAAGTTTTATTAAAATTACAATCAAAATCACTTAACATTTGAAAATAATCATAAACTTTATTAGTTGAAGAAATATATTTTTTTAATATTTTATATAATTTTGGTAAATTATATTCACAAAGTGAATCATGTGTATCACTTAAAATTCTAATAGAATCTTCAATAGTAAATTTTTTTTTATTTATAGTTTCATTTATTAATTGATTTATTTTATGATATCTATATGGATAAGTATAATGTGAACTTTGATAAATATAATTAATTGGTGTTGGATAATTATTTGCAGTTACAATAAAACCTTTTTTAGGATTAATTAAAATTGGTGATTCATTTCTTGGTATAATTTTAATATTATTTATATTATATAATGAAGAATTATAACCTTTAGAAAATATTTGAGATATATTATTTTTAATTATAAAAGTTCCAATTGGAGTATAACCAATTTCTCCATTTATATGAGCCCAATTAAATGAAAAAGAAGGACCTGCATAATTATCTAATACATTTAAAAAATCTTCTTTTGATTTACCAAACATAATATTATAAAAAAATTTTATATCTAATACCATTTTAAATCCATAAATATTTAAACTTAAAGCATTTGATATTTTTTTATTTGTACTATTATAAATAAAATCAAAACCAATTTTATTAATTTCTTTTATATATTTTGGTATAATTGGTCCATTTCTAGTTAATTTAACATCAAATTCATAATTTTTATTTCCTTTAACTTTAATAATTTCATGTATAATTTTAAGTGGAATTTTTTTATTATCAATATAATAAAATTTAGCATTTGTAATATTATCATCATCTAATTTTTCTTCAACAAAATCACTTTTATCTCTATTATCTGTAGTAAAACCATAAGTAAAATATTTATTACCACCAATAATAGAAAAAGGACAACCAGGAATAAAAGTACCAAAATAAATATCATCTTCATTATTATTATTTTCAATATATAATTTAGAAATATAATGAACTCCAGGTATTGAATTTCCTAAATGAGGATCATTAGTAAAAATTGGTTTTGATGTATTAGTAAAATTACCACTTATAACCCAAGAATTTGATGCATGTTCATCTAATTTTTGAAATGAAATTTCTTCACTTTCAATAATTGATGAAACTTTATAATTTATTTTTGGTATATTTTTTCTATTAAATATATATTTATTTATATTATTTTCATTATTTAATTTCATTTCTTTAATTTCATCTTTATTAATAATTGTATCATTAAAATAAGGATAATCAAATAAAGTTGTTTTATATAATAAATTATAAAAATCTTCACCAAGAATATCATTAATTAAATGATTTAAAAGTTCATTTGAATGATCACATATCATATTAAAATCCATAAATCTAAAAATAACAAAACTATCAATAATTGTCCAATTTTCAAAATTAAAATTTAATAAATAATATTCAATTGGTAATTTATGAGTATTTGCCCAATAATTTATTCCTTCTACATACATTGATAATAAATTATTTATTTCTGAATGATTTTTATTTAAAGAATTTTGTAAAACATCATTTTCAGAAATTCTATTTAAACCTATAATTCTCATTAATTTATCTATTTCTAATGTTTTATTTCCTAATATTTCACTTAATTTTCCACTTGAAAATCTACGTAACATATCCATTTGAAATAATCTATCTCTTGCATGTAAAATTCCTATTCCAAAAAATGCATCTTTTTTATTTTTTGCTTTTATATGTGTAAAACCATTTTTATCTGTATAAATGTATATCGGATGTTTTAATAAAGAATTTTTTATTTTGAAATATCCTTTATATATATTTTGAGTTGTTGTATAATAATATAATATTGATGATATTAGTATTATTATTGATGAAAATATTATAAAAAATTTTCCAAAAATATTTTTTGAGATATAAAACATTTTTTTTTATAGTTTTATTTATTTAATTTTTATGTAATAAGTGAATTAAGTAAATATATTATTCTTTTTTTTATTCTAATTTGATAAATTAATATTATCATCATTATATATTTTTCTCTTTTTTTAAGGTTCAAAAATTATTTTTCTAATATTTCTAATTTTATCTTAAATAATTAGTTTTTATTTTTATTTTTTTAATTTATATTTCAATATATATATTATGTGATTATTGAAAATTTTCAAAATATAGTTGTTGAATTAATCATATAATCGAAAATTAGAAATTACTTTTCTTTAAATTAATGGTATGGAAAAATAAAATACAAGATATCTTAATATTATAAACCTTATAATAATCCTTTTTTAATAATATTTATCTAATTTTGTTAAATAGAAACTTTTAAATGATATTTTGATTGAATAGTAAATTTGAACAAGTTTAATTGTTTTATAATAATTAAAGAATATTTATTTACTATACATATAATATATTATATTTATTTTACTTAATATTAATAATATTTCAGTAAACTCTTAATCAGATAATAAAGTTCAAAAATAAGAATTATTAAAAAATGATAAAAAACTATTTATATAATATTAACAATCAATTATTAAATTATGTTAATTAATTTTTTATTAAATATAATATAAAATAATAATAGAGAATTTGATTTAATTTTGATATCTAAGAAAGAGATATTTACTAAAACTTTCTCCTGAACACGAAAACAGAGAACAAGGCATTTAAAAAATATTTTATTATTTTTAAAGATGATATAAAAATAAAAGATATACTAATAATTTATATTATTAAAGAAAGAAGTTGTTATACAAAATATTTTATAAAATTTTTATTATTGAAAATAATATTATTATAT
>JAJMZS010003258.1:0-27793 GCA_023807205.1 Isotricha prostoma | reverse complement strand
CCAAGGATTTTTATTACAATTTTCATTAAATATTTTTTCAAAAGATTTTTTATCATTTTCCATCAATTGTAATCTCCCAAATTCATAAATTAATAAATCTAAATATTCTTTTTTTTCTAGATATGATTTAATTATAACTTTTAGATTTAAATAAATAATATTCATATAAAGTCTACTAGCATATAATAAAGTAATAGATTTTCCTTCACTTGAAGGACCTGATATTTTAAATTTTGTAATTGGCTTTTCAGAAGATCCATTAATCTGTAACATTTCAATATTAAAAAGAATATCATCTCTTTTTTTTGAATGAAAAAATTCAAATTTTTCTTCATTTTCAGGATAAACAAAATATTCATCAAAATATTTTGACAACAATAATTTTTGAAAAATATTATCATTTCCCAATAGTATTTCATTTTCTTTTAATTCATAAATTTTTTCATAATTTATTATTGTTAATTCTGAATAAAAATTAAATCTGGCCAAATAGCGTTTTGAATCAAAATAATCTAAATTTTTATTATCATCATTCATAAAATAAGGTTTTTTCATTTTATAAAATTCTAAGATAGAATCAATTTGACTTAATGAATAGACTTTTTCATCTATAAATTCTTGGTTTTCTGCACCGACATTTTTATATATAACTTTTATAGGAGGATCAAATATAATATTTATTAATTTTCCAAATATATCATTTATAATAATTTTACCATTTCGAATTTGAGCAAAAATTTCTTTGGGAAATAAGGAATTTAATTGATCTTTTTTATTAATTATATTTTCAATTGTTTGACCATTTATTTGAAACATTAAAGAAGATAAAAAATTAATAAAGTTTACTCCTTTTTCTGTCTCTTTTTTGAATATTTTAAACGACATTTTTTTATATAAATAAGATTTATTTAATTTAAAGATAAAAAATAAAAAGATTAATAATTTAATTTATATAATTAATTAATATTAAATATTTTTAATATATATATTGGGATTGAGGATTTAACTTAAAAGACTCATTTAACAAATGGAAAAAATTAATAAATAAATTCCATTAGAAAAAAAAGTAATGTAGTATCAAAAGAAAAAAAAATAATTGGAATAATTTCTTTATCTCATCAATTCAAAAAGAAAAAGAAGAAGAAAAAGAAAAAGAAAAAGAAAAATCAATAATAATACCATTATTAAAAATTTCATAAGAAAATGATATAGAAATTCCAAATATGAAAATAAGAAAAGAAAAAAAAAGGAAAAAGCATCATATTCAAAATTCAAAAGTGAAGAATTAACTTCTCTTTCATCTTCAAATATACATTATATAAATAAAATTATGAGTCCTAAAGGAATTAATACTCCAATTAAAGAGAAATCACATGATAATGTAGATGAAAGTAATGAAAATATTAGAAAAAGTTCTTTAAATGGAAATATACTTTTTTTATCAGATAATAAATTAGAAAATATTTATTAAAAAGATGAAGAATTATCTTGAGAAAGACATTTAGATGATAAAAGAAAAAATATGCTCTTTAAACTACTAAAATTATTATTTTACTACAGAAAAATTTAGATTATGAAAAAATTAAACAAATTGAAAAAACTTATGAAGAAAAATATAATGATTTGAAGAAAGAATATGAAGATAATTGAAAGAAATGGAAAAGAACTTAAAAGAAAAATAAGAAGAAGAAAAAGAAAAAAGAAAAAAGAGAATCAATTAAAAAGGCAAAATTAGAAATAATAATAGAAGATACAAAGAAAAAATTATTCGAGAAAAAACAATAAAAAGAAATTGTAAATAAAATGGGTTGTGTAAAATCATCTCGTGAAATAACAATCAACAAAACAATAGGAGAAACAAAAACAAATGATGAAATAAGACAATCAATAGGATTAAAAAATTTTATAAAAGGAACAGAAAAAAATTTCAAAGACGACTATACATTAATATCAAAATTAGGAAAAGGTGCATTTGGAAAAGTATATATTGTAAAAAATATAAAAACAAATCAAACAAGAGCAATGAAATCAATAAAAAAATCAGAAAATAAAGAAGAAAATGATGAATTATTAAACGAAATAGAAATAATGATTAAATTAGAACATCCAAACATAATAAAAATATATGATTATTATTATGACAAAAATAATTATTATATTATAATGGAATATGTATCAGGAGGAGAATTATATGATTATATAAATAAAGAAAAGAATTTTTCAGAAAGAAAAACAAAAATAATTATGAGTCAACTTCTCCATGCTTTAAATTATTTACATTCAAATAATATTGTTCATAGAGATATAAAACCAGAAAATATTTTAATAGAAAAAACAAAAGAAAAATGTCCTTTAGAAAATGAATTTGGAATAAATTTAAAATTAATAGATTTTGGAACATGTCATTTAATAGAAAATAATGATTATTTAACATTAAAAGTAGGAAGTCCATATTATATAGCACCAGAAGTATTAAAAAAGAAATATAACAAAAAATGTGATATTTGGTCAGCAGGAATAATAATGTATATTTTATTATTAGGATATCCACCTTTTAATGGTAGTTCACACAAAGAAATATTTAAAGAAATACAAAAAGGAGAAATAGATAAAGATACTCCAGAATGGAGAAAAATTTCACCAAAAGCACAAGATTTACTTAATAAAATGTTAGAAAAAAGATATGATAAAAGATATAGTGCATATGAATGTTTAAATCATCCTTGGATTACTGAAGTTGAAAATTATCCCAGAAGGAGAATTGATAATGTTATTATGAATTCATTTTTAAAGAGAATTTATAATTTTAGTGTTAAAGAAAAATTCCAACAAGCTGTTATTGCTTATATTGTACATTTTTTATTAACTAATGATGATATTAGAGAATTAGAAAATGCTTTTATGAAATTAGATGAAAATAGAGATGGGAAATTAAATTATGATGAAATTAAAGAAGGTTATTTAAAATATTTTGGTGATATTAATGATGATAAATTAAAACAAATTATTCATAAAATGGATAATAATTTTGATGGATTTATTAGTTATGAAGAATTTATTAGATGTGCTATTGAACAAGATAGATTAATTAATGATAATAATTTAAAAATGGCTTTTGAACAATTTGATCTTAATAATGATGGAAAATTAAGTAAAGATGAAATTAAAAATGTTTTAGGAAATACTGATAATATTTATATTGATGATTTTTTAAAACAAATTGATTTAAATGATGAAGGGACAATTAGTTTTGAAAAATTTAAAGAAATTATGAATGAAATTTTAATTGAGAATAATACAATTAATAATAATAATAATAAATATAAACATAATGAAAATGACATAACTGATTTGAATTAAATTTGTATATTTAATTAATGTATAATAAAATACAGATTTCTTAAAGTGAAATGCATTCTATTTTTTTATTAGTTTAATTATGTTCTTTTGATATCAAATATATTTGTTATAATTTTTTAAAAATTTTAAATGATATGAATTTTATAAAGAGGAATTATTTGATATGTTAATTTTAGTTTTGAACTAGAAAATTTCTAGAATTTTATAAATTTCATAAATGTTTAAATTAAAGATGTAAAAAGCTTGTTATTTAAAAAATTAAAAAAAAATTTAAATAGTTATAATTAAATTATTATCTTAAATTAAAAAAATTTAAATATAATTATTTTTTATATAAATATAATATATTTATTATTTTAAATTATTCAAAAATATGAACAAAAAAGAACCATCTACTAATTCAATAATTAAGCATTTATATTCTTTAGAAAAAGAAGATAAATTATATGAAATAGAATCTCAAAATTATGCTCAAGATATTTTAGTAAATCAAAAAAAATCATTAATTATTCATTTGGTTCACTCAATTTTTAAAGAAGGCACAACAAAATATTCAATAACTGAAACATTACATATTATTAAATTATTTTTTATTTTAGATCCTAAAAATACAAATTTAAGACTTGAACAAGTAATAAAACATGAAGATTTTGCAAATAAATTATTATTATTGATTTTAACTTTTTCAAAAGAAAATTTAGGAAAAAATGAAGATATTTTTTTTCTTTTAAATAAAATGTTTTCAAATATAAATATTGATAATATCAATGTTGAAATTATAAATAAACTTTTTGATGCATTAGATGTAATAAATGATGAAATTAATTTTACTTCTCTTTTTTATATTTTAATGAATATAAATAACTTAAAGCCAAAAGAATTATTTTCTGTTAGAAATGAACATGAAAATTATAGATTAGTTGATGAATATGCTTTAAAGGAATTAAATAAAAATAGAAATGATAATGATATATTAAAAATTCTCTTTTATATTTATGTAATTGTAACAGATAAAAATAAATATAATTTATATAGAAATGATTTTGAAATTTTAATAGATGAATTGCTTTATTTATTTGATGATGTTGAGAATAAGGATGTTCAACTTTTTGTTATTAATGTTATAGTAGAAAGTATTTCAAATGAACTATATAATAAAAATCTATATAAAATAGATGAGATTGAAAATTTATTTAATAATATTATTGATTCTAATGAATCGGATAATATTAAAGATTTATGTAAAAGGGGAATTGATATAATTTCAAAAAATAACTAAAGATTTTTTCTTCAAAAAAATTTTTTTGGAAAAAAATGCATAAATTAGTTAAAAAATTAATTAAATATATAACTTATCTTATAAAAAATTGAAATAAATAATTTTTTAAAAATAAAATTTCTAATAAAGAAAAAAAATGGATGTATGTTCAAGATGTAAATATAATAAACCAATATACTATTGTTTACAATGTTTAAAATCATTTTGTTCATGTTGTGATACATATATTCATTCTTTACCATCATATCAATGTCATAAAAGAAATTTAATTGATGCATGTTCTGAACAAAAAAATTCTAATTTTAATAATTCATATAATACAAATTTTAATGATTGTAATAATTATATTGTTAATTCATCTTTTAATGATTGTAATAATTTGAATTCATCTTTGAATAATTATAATGTTACTTATAATTCAAATTGTGATGATTGTCATAATAATATTTCATTTACTGAAAAATTAAATAAAAAATGTTTAGAAGAATTAAAAGTAAATTGTGAGAAAGAAAAAGAATGTTTAAAACAAAAAATATGTCAATTAAATGAAGAATTAAATAATACTAAAAAAAATTTTCAAGAGAGAATTGACTCTCTTCAAAGAAATTTAGATGAAGTAAATTTAAGACATAAAAAAGATTTAGATAGTTATAATCAAGAACATAATAATCAAATTAATAATATTATGAATGATAAAGATGCTCAAATTAAATTTTTAATTGATGAAGTAAATAAACAAAAAGATTTAAATACTAATTTAAATAAACAATTAATTAATTATGAAGAAACATTAAATAAAAATAAAGAACAATATTTAAGTCAAATGAATAATTTAAATAATGAATTACAAAAATTAATGAATGAAAAAAATCAAATTGATAATTTTTATAAAAATAAAATGAATGAGTTAAATCAAATTCATCAAAATGAAAAAGAACAAATGAAAAAAAATTATGAAAATGTAATTTCAAAATTAAATAACAATTTGAATGATAATAAAGATCAAACACAATTATTAAAACAATATGAAGATAAGGAAAATTATATAAAAAATATAGAAGAAAAATATAAAAAAGAAAAAGATGAATTAAATGCAATAATTCAACAATTAAAACAAATAAATTCTACAAGTGAAAATGATCAAAGTGAGTTAATTAAAATGAATGAAATATTAAAACAAACAATTGAAGAACTTAATGATGAATTAGAAAAAACTAAAGAACAATTAAAATATATTAGTAAAGAAAATAAAAGTTTACTTCGAAAAAATACACATATATTAGAACAAAATAATGAAATTAAAAAATCAAATGATCAATTACATGGAGTTGTATATGGTAGATTTGGTAAACATTAATTATATAATAATATTTTTTTATTTAAGAATTTTTTTTAATTTTTTAAAATATAATATTAATAATATGGAATAATTTTTTAATTAAATATTAAAAAATGTCCATTCAAATAGCCAAAACTATTAAATTTAATAATTATAATATTAATTTATTTTCAAAAAGGGATTTTGTTAAAATTCAAATTATTAACAACAGTGATATTAGTAATGAATTTGAATCTTCATTTAAATTAAAAAATTTGCAATCTTTTAAACAACTGAATTCGAATAAGTCTAGTCAAGAAATAGTTAATTTTATTTTTGAATTAATTAAAAATAAAAAAATAGATATTGAATGCAATGAAAATCAAATAAAATTAATTATGTCTTTTGAAAATCATTCAAACATTGAATTATTAATTGATAAAAAGAAACCAAAATTAATAGAAAATAACCAAATTGATTGTCCTTTAAATTTATTAATAGATAGAAATGATGAATTACAAAAAAAAGTTAAATTAATAATTTCAAAATATGATGAATTACACAAATTTTTAAAGCCATATGATTATAATAAAACAGTTGATATTTTTAAGAAATTTAATGAAAGATTAGATATTTTAGAAAAAAAAAATGATGAATTAAAAAAAGAAAATGATGTATTAAAAATGGAAATTAATATAAAAGATAAAAAAATATCTTCATTAGATGAAAAAATAAATAATTTGGAATATAGAACAAAAACTTTGGAAAATATAATAAATAAGGAGAAAAAAAAAAAATTTAAAGGCGAATTTATTGTTAAATCAAAAATTGAATTTAATACTTTTATAAGTACAGTTTCAATTTTTCCAAATGGAAATATTATTTCAGGGTCAGCAAATAAAATGATTAATATTTATGACAATAATTTAAATATCATACAAAAAATTAATGAAGGACATTCAGGAATTATTTTTTATATTGATATAAAAGATGATAATAATTTTGTATCATGTTCTTCTGATAAAAATATAATTACTTGGATTAAAAAGGAAAATCATTTTGAAATAAATAAAATAATAAGCCCTGCTCATGAACAATTTGTAAGAAAAATTTTATATTTTCCAAATAATAAAATCATTTCATGTTCTTTTGATCAAACAATTAAAATATGGGATGAAAATAGTCTTGACAATTTATCTATATATAAAGACAATCAAAAAATAAATTCTATGTTATTACTAAAAGAAGAAAATGTTTTAATTATTTCTGGTGAAAACAATACAAAATTTTTTGATTTAAAAAATTATGAATTAAAAAAAGAATTAAAAAAATTAAAAGAATTAAATGGAATAACTTGTAAAGGTCAATATGCAATAAATAGACTTGATAAAAATCGAATAATTATTGGAGGAAATGATGATAAGAAAATAAAAGTAATTTCAATTTTTGATAATAATAAAATTGTTGATATTATTAATGATTTTATATGTACTGCAATATTATCAATTCAAAATAAAGAAATCTTTTTGGTTGGAGGACAAAGTCATATTATTAAAATTTTTAATAGTATTAATTATGAATGTATTCAATCAATTAATAATATTCATTCTCCTGATAAATATATTAAAGGTTTTAATGAATTGAAAAATGGAAATATTATTTCTTTTTCTGCTGATAAAACTTTAATAATTTGGGAATTATAAATTTTTAAATTGTTATTTTTTTATCATTGATTTTAATTATTTTTGATGTTTAGGAAAAAGAAAAATTAAATATTTAATTTTATTTCATTTAATATTGATAATTTCAGTTTATTCATTAAATATGAATATTATTATTATTTTTGATTTAACTTATATAAAATTATTTATTTTTATTTTTTACAATCTTAATAAATAAATAAAATATTTTAAAACTAATTTATTTTAAAAAAACAACATTTTTTTATATATAATAAAATAAAATTTTTTATATATATATATATTTTATTATTTTTTTACATTTGGTAAATTTCTTTAATTTTAGAATCAAAATAGAATTATTTTATTATATCCCTTTATCAAATTTATATAGAAATTATGATTTTATTTTTCTGTTTTGCAAATTAAATCATTATAAAATTTCATAAAAATGTTATGAGCACTGATAATATTTATAAACTAATAAAATACTTTTGATACCTATATTATATTATAATATATAAAATATATACAAAAACTTTATAATAACTTTATATTCAATATTTTTGTAATTTTTGTTGAATTATTTTTATCATCATTTTTAGTATCATCAACATTATTTTCTTGTTTTTGCATTAATAATTTCAAAATTGGTCCTGATGATTCAATTTTTTCAAAATTTTTTTCAATATGACATACTTGCATAGATGAACTATCAATCATTGAAGAATCTTTATTTGATTTTTTATTGTTAATAATACTATTTGATATAATCATATTATCTTTGCTCATACAACATGCACCCATTTGATATCTTAAAAAAATTAGTTTACTTTAATTATATTATTTATATATTCAATTAAATAATATAAAATATATATAAAAAATATAAACTAAAATATTAATATTTTAAATATAAATTAAACATTATAAAAAAATGACCGAAGAGGAAATAACTCAAGAATTATTAAAAAAAGATGCAGTAATAAAAGATATTCAAGGGAAAATATTATTATTAAGAAATGCTTTAATTGAAGAAAGAAAAAAAACTTCAGAATTAAATGAAAAAAATAATGAATTATTAAATCAAATAAGTGAACTTGAAAAAGTTATAAGTTCAAAAGATTCAGAAATTACAAATATAACAAATGATATGCGTGAATTACAAGAATCAATTTCAGAAGAAAAAAATAAATCTGAAGAAGGAGGAGTTAAAAATGTTTTTAATATTTTTCAAAAAGAAAGTAATACTGTTAAAGATGAAGAAAATAAAAAATTACAAGTTAATGTTGATGAATTAAAAGAAGAAAGAGAGAAAATTCAAAAAGAAAATGATGAACTAAAAGATAATTTAAATAATTTAAAAAATTCAACAACTAAACAAATTAATGAATTAAAAAGTAAAAATAATGAAATGGAACAAAGTATTATAAATAAAAATAAGCAAATTGATGATATAATGAAACAATTAGAAGAAATTAAAAATAATAATAATCAATTTGAAAATGATAAAAAAAATTATGAACAAACAATTATAAATTTAGAAAATGAAGAAAAAACATATAATGAGGAGTTAATGAAATTAAATATATTAAATAAAAATCAAAAAGAAAAAATAGACAAAATAGAAGGAAAAATAAAAGAAATAAATGAAAATAATTTTCAATTATTAAAAAAAATGAAAACAGTAATCGACGGTATATCAGAAGGAATAATAGTAATTCAAAAATTTAAATGTGAAAAAGGAAATTCAAAAGTAGAAGTTACATTTGGACCAACAGAAGACCATCAATATATAATGTATATTTATGATTATCATACTAAAAAAGGTGACAAATATTATATTGAAAATATTGAATATCTCAAATTAAATTATAAAGAAAAAAATATTGAAATTAGTGTTATGAATAAAGGAATTTGTGATAGATTTTTATTATCTTCTAATAATATTGAAATTCTTGAAGCTATTGTTGATACTTATGAAGAATATTATAATATTATTATGAGAATAAAACATAATTTAACTAATATTGTATAATTTATATTTTAATTATATTAATTAATTTTCATTATTTTTATTGCTCTGAATTTTTTGTAAAAAAATTAAATAATTTAAATTTTTTTATATTATCTCCTGCTTTAGATGTTAAATTTTTTATATTATCTCCTGCTATTGAAGTTAAGTTTTTTAATTTATCTTTTGCTAATAAAGCTAAATTTTCTATTTGATTTGTTTTTTCTTTTTCTTCATTTTCATTTTCTAAAATATCATCTGGTAATTCAATATTATTTTCTTTTGATAATTCAATTAATTCATCAAATTCTTTTTTTAATTCTTCATATTCACTTTCTTTTTTTTCAAGTTCAATAAACATAATTTCTTTACTATTTAATTCAATATTTAATTGTTCTTCTTTTTTAGAAAGATTATTTTTTAATTCTTTATTATTTTCTTCTAAAGATTTATATTTTTCTGTATATAATAATAAAGTTTCATTCATTTTTCCAACTTTTGATGAAAGTTCTTCTAATTGATTTTCTCTTGCTTCTAAAACATTTTCATATTTTTCTATTATTTGTTCTGCTGTCATTCCAGAAAAATCTAAATTTTTTATTGATGAACCTTTTTCTTCCATTTAAATTATTTTTTTAATTATTATTTTAATTTTTAATTTTAATTAAATCAATAATATTTTATTTAATAAATAAAATATATTAATATTATTTTTATTAAATATTCTTTCATTAATTAATATTAAATTAAGAATTTTTAACTTATTTTTTCATAAAACTTAATATATTTTTGTTATAATTTTTTTTTAATTTTTCAAAAATAGATTTTTGAATTACAACAAACTTCTTTTTTAATTCATAAATAATTTATTTTTTTAATTTTTTATTAATATTATTTATATTCTATATCTTTAAAATATTTTTCAAAATGTTTAATTTGATAAATAAATTATTATTAATATGATATTATTATTTACAATTTTTATCTTCTTTTATTTTTTATAGTTTAGTTTAAAAAATAATAAAAAATATTTGAAATTGTTAAAAAAAATAAAAAAAATAAACATTAAAAATTAAAAAAATGCAATTGAGAACAACAAAAAAGCAAAAAAACAGAGATATTGATATGGGATATGAGCCCCAATCAATGCAAAATCGTAAAAAATCACAAAATGAAAAAGACAATCATTCTTCTGAGGAAGTAATAATATAAAATAAATAAATTTTCATCTGAAATTTTTTAGAATTCAAATTTATCAAATGAAAACAAAATTAAACTTAGAAACCCAGTAAATGAAAAATATAATCAATTTAGTCTTCTAATTATCAAGGAAAATATCAAAAAATGAATTCTGGAAAATATTTATACAAATTATCATCAAATGAAAAAAGACATACAACAATTAAAAAAGTAATATTTTTTTTAATAAAAAAAAAAAATAAATTAATTTTTATTCATATATAGAAACAACAATTAAAATATATTTCTTCAGATTTAATACCTCAATTTAAATTATTTATTAATCAATTAATGAAAAAAGATGAAGAAAATATATTAAATAAAAAAAAAAAACGTGAAGAAACAAAACTAAAAAATAAAGCAGAAAAAGCAAGAAATTCAAATAGACCAATTCAAAATTATCCAAATATGTTTATGACACAAATGAATAATTATCCATATTTGGATTATTCAAAATTTAATCCTTATCCAAATCATATGATGTTTATATATAAAAATAGTCCAGTTCCATATTACCCATTTGGTCCAGTTGAAACAAAAAAAGAATCTGATAATTTACTATATTCTTATATGGTAAATACAATTAGAAAAGGTATTGTAAATCATATTATTGGTGCTTTATATATTCAACAAAATAAACCTAAACATTTAGATAAAAAAGTTGTTCCTATTAATACTGTTATTCACGAAAATAAAATTGTTGAAAATAAAAATATTGGAGATTGTTCAAAAAATAATGATGATATAACTTATCAGAATTTTACAAATATTAATAATAATATTAATAATGATGAATTAATTGATGGATTAAAAAATAATAATGAAAATATTAATAATAATGAAAATAATGAAATTAAATTTAATAATAATGAAGAAAATAATGATTTGAATATTGAAAAGAATAACGACAATATTAATGAAATAAAAGAGATTGAAAATAATATGTTAGAAAATAAAAAAAATTCGAATGAAAATGAGGAAAATAAAAATGATAATAATTTAATAAATGATAATCACATTAATGAAATTGAAAAAAAAGAAAATCAAATTGAGGAAAATCAAACATATAGAACTATAATTTCTTGAGTTTTTAAATAATTTTATATTACATTTTATTATAAATTATCTAAATTTATTTCTTTTGATTTATTATAAATATATATTCTAATTTAAAATAAAATAAATTTAATATCTAATTATTGAAAATAATATTAAAAATGTAATTTAAAAAAGATTATTCAATGAATTTAATTTTGCTTGTTCATTAGGATTTGATGACTGATAATTATTCATCATCCCTTGATTACCCATCATATTATTATTATTCATATTCATTCCTTGATTATTCATCATATTTTGATTATTCATCATATTTTGATTTCCCATCATACCTTGATTTCCCATCATATTATTATTATTACTCATCATATTTTGATTATTATTACTCATCATATTTTGATTATTATTACTCATCATATTTTGATTATTATTATTCATCATATTTTGATTATTATTATTCATCATATTTTGATTATTACTCATCATACCTTGATTATTATTACTCATCATACCTTGATTATTATTACTCATCATATTTTGATTATTACTCATCATACCTTGATTATTATTACTCATCATATTATTTCCCATCATATTTTGATTGTTATTCATCATATTTTGATTATTATTCATCATCATACTTTGATTATTCATCATATTATTATTATTATTCATCATCATAGTTTGGTTACTCATCATATTTTGATTATTATTATTCATCATACTTTGATTACTCATCATATTATTATTATTATTCATAATACTTTGATTACTCATCATATTATTATTATTTAAAACTGGTATTTGAGTATTTTGTTGATTTTGTGCATTATATAAGGATTGTAAATTTGCTTGTAATTCATCTAATGAATTTTTTTGTTGTTGTTGCATATTATTTCCCATTTGATTTTGATTTCCCATAAATCCCATCATATTATTATTATTATTACCCATCATATTTTGATTATTCATCATATTATTATTATTATTACCCATCATATTATTATTATTACCCATCATATTTTGATTTCCCATCATATTATTATTACTCATCATATTTTGGTTATTATTTGAAGATGATGACATAACTGGAGGTGCAAAAACATCAAATAAATCATTAACACTTTGAATATTAGGATCTGGTTTAATTGCATTAATCATTTCTTGTCTACTACTTTGTTGATTACCAAAATCAAAATTGTTATTTCCATAATTATTATTATTATTATTATTTCCATAATTATTATTATTATTAAAATTATTATTATTTCCATAATTATTATTATTATTATTAAAATTATGATTTTTTTTTCGTTTTTTATTTCCTTTAAAGAAATTATCCTTTTCAAGAAAAGAAGAAATAAATTGATCAGGTTTTTTTCTCAAAGTAATCATTTCATATCTATTTAAAGTTCTATTAATATCTTCACTAACACCAATAGTAATTTCCATTAATTTTTCATTTTTTAATCTATCACCAGCAATAGTATCAATTAAAGTATTATTTCCTTGTCTTAAAGGACTCATTACTTCTTTTAATCCTTCAATTTCATGATTATCAATCATATCATTTGCTAAAGAAATATTTTCAATCATAGTTTGTAAATAATTAACTAATCTATTATATTTATGTTCAAATTTTGAAGGAATTAAAATTCCTTTGAAACTTTCAACATAATCGAAATCATCATTTTCATAAAAATTATCATTATCGTTATAATTATTGTTATAATTATTATTAAAATCATCATTAAAGTCATTTGAAAAATTATTATTTCCTTGGCTTGAATAATTTGAATAATTATTTGAAGGAGGTGCCATTTGTAAATATTTTTGATATGAAGACATGTAATTTTCTGGAAAAACTACTCCACTATTATTTAAATTATTGTATATTTCAAAAAAGTTTGGAACTTGATTTCTTTTATTTTGAAAATAGAGACCCCATTTTTTTATAAGTCCTAATATTTTAAATTGAATTTCTTTTTCATTTCTTGTTTTTAAAAGATTTAATAATGTCATTAAAAAATCTTTAGACGAAATTTGTTGCCATATGTTAATATTTCCATTATCCACAATAAATTCTATTACATCTAATAAAAGAATTTGAACATTTTTTGAATAATTTGTCAATTTTGGTTTTATATTGTTTAAAAAGATTGAAAGTCTAAAATATATTAAAAAGAAATATTTTACTCATTCGGATTTTGTGATATTAAATTTAAAATATTTTTCCATTCATTTGGATTGTTTCCATTTGATTGAATTATTCTATCTAAAGATGATACAGACGACATATTATTTACTTATTTTATATTTTTTTTATATTTTTTCATCTATTTATTATAATTTAGATATTTTTAATTTTAATAATTTATTAAAATTTGATTTTTTAAAAATTTTTAATTAAAAAATACAAAATTTTTTTTTTAATTATATATTATTATTATGTCAAATAAAAGAGTTACTTATGAAAATACAAGAAATTCAGTGGCATCATTTGAACCAGTCTTGGAACTGTTTAAAGTTAATGAAAAATTAAATGATTTTTATAAAACAACAGAATTTAAAAAGACATTATTTGAAACAAGAAGAAATAATGATAATGGAAATGACACTAATATGAGTTCAACTCATTTTGATATAAATTTAAAAGAAAAATTAGAAGAAGCAATAAATGATGAAAAAGATTTTCAAATTGTAAATACTTTTTTAAATTTATATGATGAAAAAGATGATAATAATATCTTAGATGGAGGACAAAATATTAATGTTAATAATTTACAAAAGAGACTTTTAACAAATCAAAAATTCTCTCCTGGAATTTTTTCAGAATTTGATTTTATAGATAAAATAAAGAGAATAATAATAAATTCATTAGAAAAATTTGAAAATAAAAATACTATAGAAAATAATGAAAAATATTTAAATCTCCCAAATGATATTGATAATGATTTCATTTTAGATGTTTGTTTAAATAATAATTCAATAGATTATACAAAACATTATTTTTTTGATAATAAAAATAATTTTTCATCAAATGAATCTAATGATGATGAGGCATTAATTAGTAAAGATAAAGCAATTTTTGAATATGAAAACCAAATAATGTCTTATTTAAGTGTATATGAAATAGATAAACAAAGTAAAATTAATTATATTCATGAAGTTGATGAAAAACTTGATTATGATGCTTATACTTTTTTTAAATCTATGATAATAAAAGAAAAAAATAAAAATTTAAAAAATAAATTAAAATTAATTTTAAGGACTTTAAATTATGTGGATCCTACAAGCCATATTCCAATACTTTCAAATACAATTAAAAATAATATTTTAAGAAGTTGGAAAGAAAATTATGTTCAACAATTAAATAGTTTAATATTACAAAAGAAAAAAAATTTAGAAGAGAAAAAAAAATTAAAAGAAAATGAAAGTTTTTATAATGAAATTATAAATATGAGATCAATGAATAAACAAAGTTTTAAAAAAAGAATTTCAGTTGATAATGTTTATAAAAGAAAAGCATATTCTCCTGCTCCAAAAAAGAAAAGACATTTAAATAAAAATACTCCTATTAATATTGAAAAGAGAAGAAAAACTTTAACAGTACCAGAAATGAATAATAATTTAACTAATATTAGTAATAAATGGTACAATTCTATATCTACAAAGAAAGTTAGAGGAATTGATAGTACTTTTAATTCAATGAAAAAAAAATAAATTAATGTATTATTATTGATTAAATAATTTATTATAAATATATTTATGTATTTAATTATAATTTTAATATTTTATATTTTTTTTAAAATTTGAATAATATATATATATATATATATATAAATTAATTATTAATTATACTTAAAATAAAATAAATAAATATCTCCAAATAATAATTAAAAACTAAGAAGAATTAAAATTAGATAATAAATTATATTTAGATTTTATCTTCTTAAAAATTCAATTTTTAAAAAATGAAAATCTTAAAATTCATCAAAAATAAATGAAACATTATAAATTAATAATAATAATATAGAAGAATTAGATTATATTAATAAAAAATTTCTTCAAATAAAAATAAATGAAATTATAAATAAAAGAAAAGAAAGAAATTAATAAATCAAAATAAAAATCATTTTTCAGATTTAGAGATTGATGAATAAGATTTTGGAATATTTTTAAACAAAAGTTAAGAATTAAATAAATAATATTGATAATATTATTTAAAATGTTTCTTATTATAAGATAAAGAAGAAGATAAACATTATAAAAGTTATCCTTCTAAAATTTAATGAATAACATTTGATTTTGAGGTGGATGAAAACTAATAAATTTTTAAAAATTTTTTCAAGTATTTTAGAACTGATAAATAAAAATTTACAAATAAAACAAAAAAAAATTTATATAATTTCTTAATTTTTACTCTATTATTATTTCACATTGGAAATTTTAATCAACCTTCAGTTCAGTTCTATAAAAATTGATATTTTAATAAATATATTTTTTAATGAAGATACATATTATTGTTTAAAAAAGAGGTAAATATTTAATTTTTTATAAATAGAAGAATGAAAAATTAAATGACTAATTTTCCAATAATTTTCAATTAAATTTAACAAAAAGATATTTATCAAAAAATTATTAAATAGAATATTTATTATCAAAAACTGGTTATTTTTTTTAAAAATAAAAGAAATAATTCAAATTTATTATGATAAAGATATAGATGAAAAAAATTAAGATAAAAAATAGAAACATATTTTAACTAACTAAAACTTTATTGTTCTATTTTATCAAATAATTTAAAAGAACTTATTATATATAATTCAAATAAAAAAAGCTCATAAAATTCAGTAGATTGATTATAATAAATTAATTATTTTTTAATCATTTATAAGCTATAATAATATTAAATTAAATAAAATTTTTTGAATTTAATTAAAAACAATTTTCATAAAAAATATAAAAATTTTTTAAACATTTATTTAAAAAAATAAATAAAAATCCTATTTTAAACCCCAGTTTCTTTTTTAGGTAATTTTCTTATTTGTTCATAACAACAATCAACACATAAATGTTGATAAAATCCTTTATCAGTAGGGGGAATATCTTCATGACATAAAGGACATCTATTACAAGATTTAATATCTTTAGCAGGATTACATCTATTTTCTTTAATATGTTTATCATAATTATTATTTAAAATTGCTTCTTTACATCTATTACATAATTTATAATCCTTTTTAAATTTACATTCATCTAAAAAATGACGTGTTAATCTCTTTACTTCTATATTCATTTGACATTTTGGACAATTTGTAAACATTGGACATTTTTTTTCTAAATGTTTATCCATTGATATTCCTTTTAAGTTAATTTGACAAAAAATACATTTTTCTTCTTTTTGTTCTTTTTTTTTTGATAGTTCTTTTTTTGTTGTTTCTTTTTTTGTTGTTTCAATTTTTGTTGGTTCTTTTTTCGGTTGTTCTTTTTTTGGTTGTTCTTTCTTTTCTGGTGATTTTGATCTACTTTTTATAATATTTATATTTGAATTACTTTTATTTATATTATTTGAACTTCTACTTATACTATTATTTATATTTTGTTCTTTTTTACCTATTAATTGTTCAATGTAATCTTTAAGTTGTGGAATTTCTTCTTTTAATTTATTTAATTCTCTATGTTCTATAAAATTTAAATCTTTGAGAATACTATTTTCTCCATAAATATTAATAAATTTTTGAATAAGTAATCTACTTAATTTTCTTATTTCACTTTTTGAATGTGATACATTCATTAAAATATATTTTTTTATATTTTTTACTATTACTTGTTGTAATTTATCTTTAGTAGATGGATTCAATAATTCTAAAAGATATTGAATTATTAATAATTTTGACATTATTATTTTATTTGATGTTTTATAATAAACAATATCTTTATTTTTTATATCAATTCCAATTAAAGATGAAATTAAATTATTATAATCATAAAGAGAAGATGAGAATAAAAATTTAAATAATTCAATTGCTTTATTCCTTAATTTTGGATTTGAATCTCCAAATTTTTTTAATATAATAGTTAGAAATCTATCTTGAAGATAATAATTAAGATTTTTAATAGTAATTTTTTGAGTATTACTTTGAATATAATTAATTAATTCCTTAATTAGATCTAAAGTATTTAAAAGAGTAATTGAATTTTTTTCTTCTAAAAAACTAGAAATTAAATCTAATAAAAGAGTAAGAACATCATTAACATTTTCACTATTAAAAATTTCATTTAACTTTCCTTTTAATAAACCAAAACCAATTTCTTTAACAGTAACTTGATTAGATAATAATTGATTAACTCCATCTTTTCCAATAAAAGGAATTAATAAATTAAATTTATCCATTTTATCTTTATCAACATCAATATTTCCATTTTCATTTTCATTATTTTCATTTTCATTTATATCAAATTCATTATTTTCATTATTTGATTTTTTTCTTAAAGCAGGAACAACAATTTCATCATAAGGTTTATAATCTTCTTCAGTAAATTGAATTTTTGGTTTTACTTTATTTAAAGGAGGAGAATTTTCATATGATTGATTAAAATTATTATTATTTATATTTTCATCTTGATTATTTTCTTCTATTTTTTCTTGATTATTTTCTTCTTTTTTTTCTTCTATTTTTGTTTGATTATTTTCTTCTTTTTTTTCTTCTGTTATTTGAGATTCATTTTCTTCTTTTATTGTTTCTATTTCATCTTTCTTTTTATAATCAATTAAATCAAGTTGACTTCTTAAATTTTGAACTTTTATTTTTAATTCTTGTGCTGTGTCAAAATCTTCTATATAAACTGCATTTAATTTATTTTTATTTAATCTTGCTATTTCTATTCCAAGTCCTCTTACTTGATCAATTATATCTTTTAATTGTTTGCATTCATTATATTTTTCTTCTTTAGTTGCTTTATTTAATTTATCATTAAAATAATTTAATTTTTCCATTGCAATTGGGTCAATATCTTCATTATTAATACTATTATATAATTGTTCATTATAATTATATGGCATTCCTTTAATTCTACTTCCTAAAAATTCAGCTGAAATTAATCCAACTTGTTGATATATATTGTATTTATTATAATAATTTTTTTCAAAATCTAATCTAATAATAAATGCATTTGTATTAACATAAATTTTTCTATATTCTCTGAATTTAAAATCATTTTTTAAATTATCTTCTAATTTAACAAAACCAAAATTATTATAATTTAAATCTTGATAATTATTAATATTATTAATATTAAATCCATTAATATTATCAGGTAAATAAGAAAAAAAATGTATTTTTTCAGGAATCATTTTTTCATGCATACATAAATTAATTTGAGATAAATGAACTGGATAAGGAAATTGAATATAAATACTTTGTGGATAATAACAATAACGAGAACTAAACCAACCTTTACTTTCATTTGTTTTTTTTATTATTTCATTTAAATTTCCTTCATTATTATCAATTGATGTTGCTTTTATTGGTTTATAATTAATATGAAATATTGAATTATATTCTAATTGATTTTGTGTTGGGTTCATTTAAATATATTATTTTTTTTTTCTTCATAAAAATTTTTTATTTTTTTTAAAATTTTCTTTATATTTCTAAAAAAAATGAATAAAATTTATTTCTTTGTTTTTTTTATTTTTAGTTTATGTTTTATTTTTTCAAAGACAATTAATGATGATAATGATGATGATATTGAATTTGAATTTTCATTTAATAATAAAAAAAAAAAAAGTGAATCAATTCATTATCCTAATCCTTATCATATTTTTCATGTTGCACCTTGGAGTAGTTTATCAAAATTTACAGATGCTTATATGAAATTAAAAAAAGAATATTTAAATGATATAACTCCAGAAGGGAAAAAAAAATTAAATGATATTGAATTAGCATATAAAAAAATAAAAAAAGATTTTGAAGAAGGAAAAAATAAAAATTTTTATTATACTATAACTAATGCAATTATTTCCTTTATTTTTTATTTAATTATTATTTACTTTTTATATTTTTTATCTTGGCTTGGATATAAAATTCAAGGATTAGGAACTATATTTATATATCAAATTATTGCTTTTATTCTTGTTGGTAATTTCATTCCACATTATTTTGATTTTATTTCTATTCAATATATTGTTTCTATTATTTTTGGTTTATTTTTATATTTTATTTTAAGAAGAAGTAAAAAAGAAAATAATTAAGAAGAACCTTTAAAAAAAATCAATAATAGAATATTATAGTTTTATAAATTAAAATAATACAAATAAAAAAAACAAAATTACATAATAAAATAAAATTAAAAAAAATAAAAAAAAATATTTTTTATAATATAACTTATATTCAAATAAAAATAAAAAAATGTCAGAAAACCCAAAAAAAACAACAGTAACTCAACAAGAAAATTCCAAAACTCAAGACCTTCCATTAAACCCAATAAAAAAGAAGCATGGTCCTTTAAATTTAACAAACAAAAACTTATTAACTCGTTTAAAATATGGTGAATCAATATCTCCATTAAAAGGATTAACAAAAACTCAAAAAAAGAAGGAATTAAAAATGACAGAAGAAGAAAAAGAAGCAAACAGAAAAATATTATATAACATGAATTTAAAATTAAATTTCGTAAAAAATCCTCGTTACCGTGAAAATATACCACCACCTCTTTTTACAGATGATGATTTTCAACCAATAGATTCACCAAACAATGCATTTAGTGTAAATCCAAAAATAGTAATTTTTAAAGATTATCAAATGGGTTCAGTTTATCAAATTGATGTAAAGATTTTAAATAGAACTCAATTATTAACAAGTTTTAAATACATTCCACCACATACTGAAAATTTTACTATTAAAGATATAATTTATCCAAAGAGAGATTCTGCATTAATTGCTCCTGGAATGAATGCTAGAATTCAAGTTTTATTTCATGCTACTTCAATGGATAATTTTGAAGATGATATTACTATTGTTACTGAAAGAATGAAATTTAAAATACCTTTGAAAGCTATTAGAGATAAACCTGCTATTACTTTAATTAATCCTATGGATTGTGGTAAGTGTTTTATTGGTGATAGAGTAGAAATGCATTTTACTTGTAAGAATAATGGTGGTGATGCACATTTTAAATTTTTACCTATGGAAAATAATCCTGTTGATAATGAAGGAAATGCTATTTCTAATAATGTTCCTAATGAATTATTGAATATTCCTCCTTTTTCTATTTTCCCACAAGAATTTTATTTATATAGAGGAATGTCACAAAATGTTTCAGTTACTTTTATTCCTACTGATGAAGGTATTGTTGAAAGAAATTTAACACTTTTTTGTGAAAGTGCTGTTTTAAATTATGTTTTAAGAGGTGAAGGAATTAAAGTAGATATTATTATATCAAAATTAGATGGTTTGAATATGGAAATTGAGGATGTTGGAAATGAAGAAGAAGAAAAAAAAGAGAATAATGAAGAAAATAATAAATTTAATAATGATTTTGAACATTTTGGTAATGAAGAAGAATATGAATTACATCAAAATTTACGTCATAAAAATGAAAATATTTTAAAAACAAAACCAGATAAATTAGATACATTATTTTTCCCTGATACTTTCCCATATACTTCTAATAGTAGAGTTTTAAGTTTAAAAAATACAAGTAGTGTTCCTATCAAATATCATTGGTCAATTTATGATTTTTATCATCAAAATGAATTTTCAATGGCCGGTGATGATAATTTCTTTTCAATTGAACCTGAAGATGGAACATTTCAACCTTATGAAGAAATATCATTTAAAATTAAATTTAATCCCCTTAATTCAATTGTCTATGAACAAAAATTAGATCTTGTAATAGAAGATATTCCATTTCCAGCAATTAAACAATTTATAACACCTTCAAATCCAATTAAAAATACATTTTCTAAAGCAGAACCTTATTTACCAGGATTTAATTCAGCCTTTCCATCATATCCTTTATATTCATTTAATTTAAGAGGAATGGGAACTGCACCTTATTTAGAATGTGATAAAAATATTATTGATTTAGGTGATGTTTATATTGGACAAGAAGTTATGGATACTTTTAAAATTTTCAATCCTAAAACTGGAAAATGTTTATTTAAAGCTAGAAAAATTTATCAGAAATTATTAACTAAGAGAATTGAAGATAATGAAGTTGGGGATATTTATAAAGAAAATTGTATTGATGAGGAAATTATTTTTAGAGATAAAATTCCTGTTATTGAAGGATTAACTTTAATTAAAGATGATTCATATGGGAAATTTGATTATAAAACTAATTTAGAACATACTGATGTTAATTGTTTAGAAATTAATATGGTAAATAATTGTGATATTAATAATGAAATTAATAGTGATGCATTAGGTCCTTTAATTATTGATAAATTTATTAAAATATTACAAAATGAATCAATTAATTTTGAAGTTAAATTTAAATGTGATAAAATAGGGATTTTTAAATCTTCTGTCATTTTCTGTTTAGATGATGGATTATCATTATCAATTGATATTAAAGCAAATGTAATTGGACCTAAATTAATTATTAATACCCCTTATATTGATTTTGGTTTATTCCCAATTAGTTCAATTCAAAAGAAAGAATTTGAAATAGAAAATTCATCTCCAATTCCATTAACTTATTTAATAAAAGAATCAAGATTTAAAAGTATTAATTTTGAAACATTTGAAGAAAATAATTATGTAGATAATGCTGAAGGTGAAATAACAGAGAAAATATATAAAAATAAAATAGAAAGTTTAGTAGATTATGATAATAATTATATGAATAGATATGATATTCAAAAAACAGATTCATATCAAATGAAATTTTCTTCAGTACATGGAGTTTTATCACCTCATGAAAAAAAGACAATTGAAGTATATTTCATATCACCATATCCAATAAATTTAGGTAAATATAACTCAATAGAAATTTTATCAAAATATTCATGTGAAAATTCTTTCATTAATTTTACAGGAAAATGTGAAGAAGCAATTGCATATATTCAAGATACAATAATTAAACCAAAACAAATTTTCTTAACAATGCCAATTATTCATAAAAAAAATAAAGTTACAATAATTAATCCTTCAAATTTACCTGTTCACTTTAAATGGGATAATGTATTTGAAGCTGAAAAATTAACTGCTGAATTTGAACCAAATGAAGGAATAATAAATCCACATTCTAAAATTGATATTAAATATAAAATTGTATATTTCTTTTTAGCAAATATTGATGATTTATTTATATGTCATATTGAAGAAATGGATATTCCATTAGGAATTGTTGTTCAAGGTGAAGTTATTGGTTTAGATATTTCATATTTTTATACTCAGAAAAGTTATGATTATTTACAAAAATTAAATTCAACTAATTTTGAAGAAACTAAAAAATCAGGAGTAGAAAATAATAAAGAACATAATTTAGCAAAAACAGGATTAAGAAAAAATAAAAAATATCGTACTGTAAAATTAGCAGAAGATGAAGATGAAGAAGAGAAATTTAAAAAATTAAAATTAACAGAAATAACAATGAGTAATTTAAAAGTAAATACTCCAACAGAAATATCATTTAAAATAAAAAATTTAAGTGGAATTCCAACAAATTTCAATTTATCAGTAAAAAATTATCCACCAGGAAAAGAAAAAATAGCAAAACCAGATAAAGATCAAGTAATAACAAATATAACTCGTTTAAGTAGAATGTCACGTAAATCTAAAAAAGACACAAAATTTAAAATTGATCATCCATTATTAACAGCAGAACATGAGAAAATAAATTTCACATCACCTAAAGGTTTAGAATTTACAAAAAAAAAAGAAATAGAAGAAGATTCAATTTTATATTTATCACATAAGAAAGGAGTTGCTATTGTAATAGAACCTAAAAGAGGGAAATTACCACCTCATGCTGAAGTACAAATTAAATTATCAGTTTTTAATGAATGTGTTGGTGATTTTAGTGATGTTTTAATTTCAAGAATTAAGGGTTTAGATCAAATTGAATTTCCTATTAATTTACGTATTAAAGGTAATCCTATTCAATTAGCACCATTTCAACCTGGAATTAATTATTTATTGGATCCTCCTTTATTAAAAATGGGTTATTTATTAAGAAATGTTGGAGAAATTGTTAAAAATGTTCGTTTTATTAATATTGGTACAAATACTATTAATTTAGATTGGAAAATTTATGATTATGAAAGTTTTCTTAAACCACAAAATAGAGATATTGTAAATTTAAAAATTAGTGAACCTACTCAAGGGAAATTTACTTTAGATTTTAATCCTATTCCTCCTAATGAATTCCCTCCTGAGAAAACTTATTTTACTATTGAACCTACACATGCTGTTGTAATGCCAAAGTCAAATTCTGATTTTTCAGTTACTTTTAAAACTGATTCTGAAGGAATGAAAGAAAGTTTATTTATTGCTTATCCTTATATTGAAAATGATAGTTCTGTTAAATTTAATGAATTGGCTTTGAAAGTTATTGGAGGTGGATTAAAGCCTCATTTGGTAGTTGATAGAGAAACTAATATTGAAGGGAAATATGTTTATACTTTTGTTGTTCATTCTTATGGAAGACATCCAAGACCGAAAAGACCAATTATTTTAATTAATAAAGAAAAAATTAATATGATTATTAAAATAGATATTGAAGGACCATTTAAAATAATAAATACTGAACCTATTGAAGCTAGTTTAGGAAATAGTACTTATAATATAATTCCTAATTCTAATTTAAAAATTGATATTAAGTACTTAATTCCTAATGTTAATGATGAAAAAAATTGGCCTATGACTTTAGTAAATGAAAAAAATGGTAAAATGATTGTAACTTATGAAAATGGAGAATCTGAAATTTATTATTTAAAAGCTATTTTAAAAAGACCAAGAATACTTTTATCATTAACAGGAAATGAAAGTGTTGAATCTTTAGATTATATTGATTTTGGTTATGTTAATTGTGCAAGTCATAAAGTAGAAAAAATGTATTTATTAGATGATACTGAAGTAGATACAAATTGGAAAATTAATTATGTTAAATTTATTCCTAAAAAATTATTTGGACATGGAACAATAACAAAAGAAGAAAAAGAAGATATTGAAATGAGTGATGATGAATCTGTTTTTACTTTTGATATTGCTGATGGAATTATTTATGGACCTTCTGAAATGTTAATTAATTTACCTATTGGCCCAGTTTTACCTAAAGTAGAGACTACTGAAAGTAAAAAGTATAAACCTTTAATTATTCATGTCACCTTTTCTCCTAAGAAAAATGTTCTTTATAAATGTAGGTATAAGATTATTACTTCAACTGGGAATTCTATTGATTTTCTTTTAAAGGGTTATGGGTCTTATTTGGAAGAACATATTATTGAATAACATTCTATTTTTATAAAATAAAATAAATATAAAATTAATTTTTAAAACAAATTAAGAAAAATTTTAAATATATTTTAAAATGAAAAAAACCAATTTTTTCATAAAAAAAAAAAGAAAAAAAAAAATTAAAATAAAAAACCCCAAAAACCAAAAAAAATAAAAAAAAATATAAAAAAATAAAAATAATAAAAAATTAAATAAAAATGACAACCGAAAACCCAGGATCTAAAAACCCTCCAATGACAGCTCAACCTCAATCTCGTGTGACATACAAAATAACTCCAGAAGAAATGTGGTCATGTATGCATGGATCATCAGAAACATGGGGAATAGAAGGATATGAAGTTCCCAAAAAATACTATGATTACCATCAAGTAAAATGGTATCAAGAGAGAGAGAAAATATTAAATCAACATAAAAGAGTATGGCCTCCTGAAGATTGGCCAAAAGATAAAGAAAACGACAAAAAAATTCCACCAAAAAGACCAAATTTCTTAGACGCATATATTAAATGGGCAAATTCTTTTAACGATCCTAAAAGATCAGAAGAAGTAAAACAAAATTTAGAAAGTAGAGGAACATTTAAACCACTTGAACCAAAAGCATATCCAAATTTAAGAGAAAGATTTTTAAAAAATGAAAAAGAAAAAAAAGAAAAAATGGCAAATATACCACAAATTCAAGAATGGAAACAACAAGGAATAGAAAATGCAAAAACTCGTCTTGATGAAGCAAATGCCAAAAAAAAAACTCAATGGGAAAAAGATAAGGAAAGATATTCAAAAGAAAAACCACAATGGCCAAGATGTGATAGAGTTACAATTGTAGCTGATGCTGAATATGTTGGTGAAAAAATTCCATTTTATAATACTTTTAAAAAAGAAGGTGAAGAAGTTGATAAAAATAAATTATTTTGGCCTTCAAAAACTGCAACATGGAGAAGTGATCCAGCATGGAAATTTATGTTTAAACCAAATCAAAAATTACCTAATGAACAAATGCAAACTAGAGATAGTAATTTTAAAGAAAAAATTGATAATTTTAAAAGTGGGAAAAATATTAATGATAATGATTTATTAGTTGATGTTGTTAAAAGTTATAATACTGTTAAAAATAGAGGAAGATATCCTGTTACTTTTCATAAACCTTTTGATTATGCTAATACGGAACAATATAAATCAAATAAGGAACAATTTCCTGATTATACTCCTGGTCCTGAATATTATTGGAAAAATGTTGGATTAGATACTAATGAAAGACCTAAACAAGTTGAGGAAGAAAAAGAAATTAATGGAAAAACAAGGAAAATTTATTATATGAATCATCAAAGAACTGATTTTAGAGAGTATAAACCTATGAGAAAAAGTGTTTATTAGGTTTTTTGGAGATGTTTTTCTTTTTTTTGAAAAATAAGTTTTTTTTATTAATTAAATTTTTTAAATTGATTTTTATTTTTTTTTGATATATTTGTATAAAAATAAATTTATTTGAAAAACCGAAAATATACACATTAAATATAACGATTAAAAGTATTAAATTTAGATATTAAATAATTTAAAAAAAATAAATGTTAAGAAAAAGAATCACAAAATTTTATAAATAAATATTCATTAGAAATAAAAAAAATATTTCAAGATAAAATTAAAAAAAATCTTCCAAAAATAAATACAATTAACAAAATAGAAAATAATATAACATCAAATAAATAAAAAAATGTATAATAAATCAATATTTTGTTTTTATTATATTACTTGTTCTGATATTGAATAGGTTAAATTGAAATTTATTGCTTTTACTACTTTTCTTATTTTTTATGATATTTTATTTTATTCTTTATGTGTAATTTATTTTTTTTAATGTAAGTTTAATTAAATTTTTTTTTTTTTCAAATAAATTTTGATAAAAACAAAAATTAAAAATTTTTTTTCAAATTAAAAAACATTAATAATATTAGAATTTATTTTGAACTACAATCAATGACATATTTTTTATAGTTTGTTGAGTTAAAATATCAAATTGAGATTTACAATCAATATCATCTATAAGACTTAAAAACTTTTTCAAGAAGTATTCAAAATATAAAAAATACAAAATAATATTATATTTATTTTTTAAAATAATAATAGTAAAGTTAATAATTTTTTGATTAAAGAATATGATACAATAAAAAAATAATTCAAAACTATAAAAATAAACATCAAATTTTAAAAAATTTAAAAATGTGATTCTTTTCTAATTAAAAATATGATGATGGATATTCTTGAAAATTTAAAAAGAAAGAATTATCTTTCTTCATTTAATTTATAAAATAATTTTGATATTAAAAATTAATAAAGATGAGAAAGAATAACTAAATTTGTAAAATATTTAGTTAATGATTTA
>JAJMZS010003257.1:0-27860 GCA_023807205.1 Isotricha prostoma | reverse complement strand
ATTTTCATTTTCAATATTTTCATTATTTGAATTATCTTTTTCTAAACCAGTCATTTCATTATTATCATCTTGTTCTTTTTTTTCTTCATAGCTCATATCAACAACATTTTGAAATTTATCATAAAATGCAGCATATTTCATACCAAAAACTTCAAAAACTTTATCTAATAAATAATCCCAATTATCATTTCTTTCTTTTTTACAATATTCAATCATTTTTTGAAAAATATTATTAAATAATTCTAAAAATTTTTCAACTCTACCATCATGATAATTTACTTTAGGATCAACTTTTCTTATTTGATTAAATTGTATACTAGCAATATTTTCATTAATTTTTTTTTTATTTAATTTTTTTTCTTCATTTTCTTTTTTAATTTGTTCAATTTTTTTAACTGGAAAATTCCAAACAAAAGGAGGTCTTAATTGGTCTAATTTAGCATTTAATAATTGATTTTTTTCAACACTTTCTTCAGTTTTATTTGATTCACTTGTACTTTTTCTTTGAATATTTTTTTTCTTTTTTGAAGTTTCTTTTAATTTATTTTTTGAATTTACTTTTCTCATTGGAGAAGTTGCTCTTGAATTCTTACGACTTCCCTTTCGAGAAACTTGTCTTGAACTATTTCTTGAATTTGATTTTGATGTTCCTACATTTGTAATTTGTATTTTTTTTTCATTTTCTACTAAAGATGAAGAATTATATAAAATATTATCTCTTATATCTTCTTGTACTAATTCTGTTATTGTTGATAAAATGTCTATTGCTTCAAACCAATTATCTTTCTCTTTTTGTGGGAAAAAATTTTCTAGTAAAAATATTCTACCAAATTTTTGTAATTCTTTATCTAATATTTTTTTATTTTCTATTATTTGTTTATTATTTAAATTTGGGTCTTTTTCAAAATAATAATATTTTTCACTGTTAAAATTATTTTTTGTATCAAAATTTAATTTTGATAATTGGAAATAATCTTCTTTTTTAAATTCAATTTTATTTTTTTTACAATAATCATATATTTTATTTAAACTTTTTGCTCCTTCACACATTGTAGCAAAAACTAAATATTTTTCAATTCCATTTTCAATAAAATTTTTACTTTTTATAGTTAAAAAATCATCTTTTAAATTACTATCATTAACATATTTTAATTTATCATAGAAAAATGTAAATTGTTCATATTTTAAATAATCTCCCATAATATTATTAATAATTCTATGTAAATCATAAACTTGTTTTACTAAATTAATAAATTCAACATTTTCAGTAATTGGAATTAAAATTCTACTTAAACCATTTAATTTCATTTCATAACATTTAACTTTCAAATCAAATAAAGCTTGATCCATTTGTTTAATATAATATAAAGTTGCAATATTTGTTCTTCCATTTGGACATTTATTTATATTAACAAATAATTTATGTGTATTAATTAATATTGGAATTTGAGATGGCATTTTTCTATTTAAATATTCTATCATTGCATATAATCCTTTTTCAAAATCTAATTGTAATGCTTCATGAATTAATTTTGTTGGTTCTTTTTGTGTTAAATCTTTTATATTTGGATATACTAATTTATGTAATTCTTTCATTTGTTGAATTTTTAATTTTTGTTCTGGTGTTAATCCTTTTTTTTTACTATTACTTTGATTAATATTTCCATCATTATTATTTATATTACTATCTTTTTTTTGTATTTCATTAATTTTCATTGCCATTGATTCATAAGGATCTTGTTCTAATTTTTCTTTTTCAATTATTTTATTAGTAAAATGATATTCTAATAAATTAGGATTAATATCTTTATCTAAAAATTGATTTAATAAATCAACATTAACATCTCTTTTTAAAATAAATTCATCCCATTTTAATCCTTCTTTAATAGAATCAGTTAATTGCTTTAAAGAATTTTTATCTTTAAAAATATTCAAATCAACATTACCACTTTCTTGTTGTTCAATAGAAAATAATCGATAAGCACTTTTTCTTAATAATCTTAAAGGTAATAAAATTTGCTTTAAATTTTCATGCATATCTCTATAACCTAATTTAATATAATTATTTAACATTTTAAAAAAATATTTAGAATCTTCTTTTAATTGTTTATATTCTTTAGCAAAATTATTTTCATCAAGTGAATTAGCTTTACAAAGAGAATCTAATAATCTTTTAAAAGCAAAACGTAAATTTGTTGCATTTGCCAAAGCTCCTTTATTAATAATATAAGTATCATTATCAAAAATTACTTTTTCTTGACTTTGAGATTCTAAATATAATAATGGTCTCATCCAATCACTTTTTATTCCTTTCATTGTCTTTGGTGCATGTTTTAATGTTACTCCTAATTTAAATATTCTGTCATATAATGGTTCCCAAAATTTTCCTCCTATATCTTTTCGAGTTACGTAATCATTTCCTGATAAATTATATTCTTCTAATACTTTTTGAATATTTGACCACATTTTATATTCTTTTGTTTCTTTGAATGTTTCCCATTTCGGTTTTGGCATTTTTTTATTTTTTTTTTTATTATTTTTTTGATTTAGTTTTATTTAATTTTTATTTTTGACTTTTAATATCTATTATATTTTAGATAATATGAGAATAAAAAAATTGAATAATTGAGAATTATAAATAATAATTTTAATTTGATTTTATGGAAAATTATACTTGTGCTCCTTCTTTTATTTGTTTTAAAACTATAGTTTTTGGTGCTAATGGTGCTGTTGGAAGAGAATTAATTGATTATTTAATTAAATTAAATAAATATTCAAAAATTACAATAATTGTAAGAAAAAAAATTGATAAATGGGATAATCTTTCAAATAATGAAAAATCAATATTAAATATTATTGAATTAGAATCATTAGATTTTTTAATAAATAATTTACAAAAAATAGAAAATTTAATTCCAGATATTAAGTCATATAATTCAATTTTTTCAACTTTAGGAAGTCGAGTTAAAAGAGGAAAAGAAGAATTTAATAAAGTAGAAAAAATATATACAATTCAAATATTAAAATTATGCGAAGAATATTTTATTCAACATTTTTCATATATTTCATCAAGTAAAGCAAATAAAAAGTCTCCTTTTATGCTTTGGAAAATTAAAGGAGAAACTGAAAATGAATTAGAAAAAATTAATTCAATTCCTTTAATATCAATTTTTCGTCCTGGATTATTAAAAGAAAGAGATAATGATAAAAGATTAGGTGAAAGTTTAGTTGATTTTGTTCCTTTTTTTTCTAAAATTAAAGTTAAAGATGTTGCAAAAGCAATGGTTATTAATGATATTAAATTTTTGGAAAATTTTATATTATTTGATAATACTATTGAAAATAATAATAAAGTTGAAAAAATAGAAAATTCTGATATAATTATTTTATCACAAAAAAATATATAATTCAATTTATTTTCTTTATAAAATATAAAAATTAATAATTTATTAAATAAAAAAAAGAAAAGATATAAAAAATATTATTATTTATATAATATGTCCAATAATAATAAAAAACAACAATATGGAATTTATTTAGGAAATGAATATTCAGGTATAGCTGTAAATGGTAAAATTATTGAAAATCAAAGAATTAAAAAACAAACAATGATTCCAACTGTTGTTTCTTTTGACAATGATAGAAAAGACCCTATTATTGGAGAGAACATAAAATTTCAATTAGAATCAAATCCAAAAAATACAATATATGGATTTGTTAAATTGATAGGAAAAAAATTTTCTGATCCTGAAGTTCAAGAATTTAAAAAGGAAGTTAAATTTGAAATTAAAAAAAAAAGTGAAAATGAAGATGAAATAAAAATAGAATTTAATTGTAATAAAAAAAAATTTGAAGAATCACCTGAGTATTTTTTACAATTAATAATTAAACAATTAATTAAATTTGATAATATAAATCATCAACCTGATTTTAAATATATAATTACAGTTCCTTCCTATTTTGATGAAAAACAAAAAAATATAGTTGAAAATGTTATAAAAGAAATTAATTTAAAAAATTTTAAAATAATTAATGAAATACAAGCTCTTGCTTCTTCTTGTGATCAAATTGATATATATGATAATTTAATTTTAGTTTTTTGTTGTGATGGGAATGAGTTCAATTTTTCTATTTTAAAAGATGGAAATTTAAAATTAAATAAAAAAGAATATTTTGGGAAGAAATATTTTATAGACAAATTATTTAAACATTGTGAAGAAAATTTTAAAAAAAGAACTGATAAAGTATTTTCTAATGATAAAAATAAATGTGATGAATTATATAATATTCTTTTGGAGGATTTTGATAACTTATCATTAAATAATCCTCTGATTCTTTTGGATAAAAGAAATTTTTATAAAAATGAAAACTTGAAGATAGAAATAAGTAAAATTACATTTAAAACAATATTCGAAGATTTTTTTCAAAAATGTAAAACGTTAGTTGAAGAATATATTAAAGAATCAAAAATTGAAATAGCAAATGTTAACTTCTTTATATTTAATTGTAGTAAAATATTAAATTTTGAGGAGTTTATTTCAAAAAACTTTAACATAAAAACAAATCAAAAAATAACACTAGATAATAAAAATGGTGAAATTTATCCAATTGGTGCTTCTCTATATAAAGATAACGAAGATAATGATTTTGGACTTGAGAAAATTGTAAATGATGAAGAAAAAAAAGAAATTCCAGGAGAATCTCCAATTAAACTTTCATTAGGATTTGATAAAGGAGATGGAAGAATGGAATTTGTTATTAAAAAGGGTGAAAAAAGGGATTTTAAACAAAAAGCTTATTATGAAACACAATATGATATGCAAGACTCATTTACAATAAGAATATTTAGAGGAGAAAGACTTTTTGTAAAAGATAATGTAGAATTGGGAAGTTTTACATTATCAAATTTAAGTAAATGTAAAAAAGGGAATATAATTATAATAGAATTTGATTATAATATAAAAAATAATACTTTAAAAGTTATTGCATATGAAAAAAACAATCCTGGCAATAAACAACATTTACAAAGACAACCTTATTCAATTCCTTTTAATGATATGGAAGTTATATTAATTAAAGAACCTCAAAAATTTAAAGAAAATGATGATAAAAGGTTAAGAGTATTTTTTGAAATTGAAAATTTAAGAATTGAAATTGCAGGTTTTGAGGAAATAATAACAAATTATGAAAATGAACAACCAGTATTAATTAAGCTAATTAGGGATTTTTTGAATGACATAAAAAATCATATTGACTATAAAAATTATGATATTTATTATAAGAAGTTTGAAGAATGCAAATTAATTATTGAAGATTTGAATAATGCCATGGATAAAAATAATGTAAATTTTAAAACACAAAATGAAATGAAAACAAAAATGAAAATATTAGAAATGGAGAATAAAGAATTAACCAATAAAGTTAGAATTCTTCAAAACACAATAATAGAAAATAAATCAAAATAAATATTTCAAAACATGTTTTTTAATAAACATTTATTCACCAAATAAAAAAAAGTTTATTAACAAATAATAATTAATATTGTAACTAATTATCTATAATAAATTATAATTTTAGAAAAAAATAAAAAAAAATTTTAAAAATCGAAAATTAAAACTCTAAGAAAATTAAAAAATAAAAATGGAAGAAGAAAATGAGACATCAATCTTAAAAAAAAATTCAAAAATAGCAGGAAAAGCTTTTGAAAAAGAAGAATTAATAGATTATAGTTCTGATATATTAAAAATAGAATGTCAAATTTTAGAATCAGGAATAAAAGAAACAAAAGAGACATTTTGTATATGTGAATGTGATCCAGAGAGAACAAATCCAATATGTGAAAATTGTTTTAACATATGTCATAAAGGAGGAAATGAATATCCTCATAAATTAATAAAATCAAGTTTAATGAATGCAGTTTGTATATGTGGATATCGTTGTCATAGATTATTTACAGAAAATAGTCAACAAGATAAACAATATAAAAAAAGTTGTACTTTTGGTGAATTAGCAGGAATAAGTGATTTAAATTTTTGTTATCAAAGTTTAGATGAATCAAATACTAAAATTTGTTTAGTTTGCTTTAATATTTGTTATAATAATGATACTAATTTTATTAAAAAACCCTTAACTGATTTAAAAGGTTTTAAATGCTGTTGTACTAATCATAATCATAGTGATATTAGAATTATTTTTAGAAAATTAAGATCACTTGCAAAAAATAATAATTTTTTAAAAATGTATAATTTTGAAGGAATGACTTTTATTCAATTTTTAAATATTTTTACTTCTACTAAAAATAGTTTTCATAATTTATTTCATTCTTTTGCTGAAAAAATAAATCAAACTTATCAAAATTTACAAAATTTTAATTATTTTTTTGAAGAACATAATAATTTAAATGATTTACATTTAACTAGTCAAGTTTTATTAGTTTTTTCTCAAAGATGTAAAAATATTTATTCTTCTAAAAATAGAATTGAAAAAAAAAATGATTATGATGAAGATGGAAATGAGGAAGATCCTGAAAAAAAATCTCCTAAAAATTTAACTGTTGGTATTGAAGGAGGTGAAATTACTTCTAGAAAAATTAGATGTAGAACTTTATGTTATTTTAATGATATTATTAAAAATATTTTAAATGAAAAAATATTTTTTAAAATTATGGAAAGAAAATTTGATTTTAAAAGCAGAAATATTTGGCAATTAAAATATTATTTAACTACTATTTTTTATAATTTTTATATTGCTAAAGATTTTGCAAGTTATCCTAATTTTAAAATTAGAGATATTTCACTTTTATCTCCTTTACAAAGATATATTTTAATTACAAATATTGAAACTGAAAATAAAGTTTCATCTTATGTAAATAATTTAAATATGAATTTTTTAAATAACATTTTAAATTCAATTGAATGTTTATTAAATTCTGAAGAAAAATCAATTATTTTATTATTAATTCTTGCTAAATTATATAAAATATGTGAAATATTTGCTAAATATTCTCTTTTTAATCATGAACAATTATCAAAATTATGTCAATTAAATGATCAAATATTAACATATTTTGATGAGGAAAAAAAATCACCAGATAAAGATTTTTTAAAAATAAAAGTAATTAGTCCAATGATAAAAATATTATTATTTTTATCATATTATTATAATGATCAAATAATAATAAGTGCATTAAAAGGAGAAAGAGTAGTAGAAAAATGTAATTTTTTTCATGGAAAAACTGAAATATGTAAAAATGTAACACAAAATGTAATTTTAGCTTTAACATTTACACAAAGATTTGATGATGAAGTAATAGCAAAAGAAAAAGAAGCCCAAAAAAAAAAAGGAGAAAGAGTATATTATTCAGATACAGTTGCAAAAGTTTCTGAAATTTTACCTCAAAAACAAAATTATATAAGATGTTTAAGAAATATAATAAAAAATTGTAATGCTTGTCTTGATTTACCTTTAAATATTGATGAAGTTTATCAAAGTGGAATGGTTCGTTTAATTGATGAAAATCAAGAAATTTTATATAAGTTTATTAAAGGGAATTTATTACCAAATGAAAGAGATTTTATTAAAAAAGTACGTTATTTTACTGAAGAATTAGAAGAAACTTATTATAATTTTTTCCAAGAATATAATAGTCAATCTATTGAAGATAAATTCAGTCAAAAATTTGAAGATATTATTAGTGAATTTAATAAAAATTATGCATTTTTTAATGAAGAAGATAATGGTTTAATTAAAAAAAAAGAAGATGATGAAAATTTAAAATTTTTAGAAGGAAGTGAAAATTTATCTCAAATAAATGAAGATATTGGTAATTTTGAAAATAGTATAAATGCATCAGGTAATTCAAATAATAGTAATTTAGCACCAGGAGAAAATAATAATAATATAAATAATTTTAATAATAAATTCTTAGTTACAAAATCATATCTTCTTCAATCAATGATGAAATATATTCATATATTATATTATGATCATATTTCAAAAAAAAATCCTCCTGAAACTTTTGCAATTAAACAGTCAATTTATAGAATGATGATGGAAATTTTATTTCATTTTATTCAACATTCTCCTGATAATTCTTTTTATTTATTACAAAGTGATTTTACTAGTAATTTTGAATTATTAAATGATGCTCAATTAGTTGAAGCATTAGCTCTTGTTAATACTGCTTTAGAATTTATTGCTAATTCTAAAAGAGAAATTACTAATGATTCAAATTTAACTCATTTAATTAAAATTGCAATTTTAAAAAGTTCTAATCAAGAAATTTTAAATGAATTATTAAAAGTACTTCAAACAATGTTATTAACTGTTAATTTTTCAGATGAGGAAAAAATGAAAAAGAAAGTAATGAAAATGTGTAAAATAATATTTAATTATCATTTAACATTTAAAAACTATTTTATATTAATGGCAAGTTCAAGAGAAAATGATAAATTACAATGTTTTAAAAAAGAAACAGAAAAATTAATAAAAAAATATATGAGAATATTAAATCAATTATGTAATTCAAAAAAAATAGTAGAAGAAAGAGAATTTCTTGAAAATATAACTGGAAAAGATCAATTAAAAAGAATATTATATGCAAAAACAATAAATATTTCATTAAGAACAGAATTACTTGAATATTATAGAAAATGTTATTTAGAAACATTAATTGATACAAAAGATACAAATTACTTTGCTTCTGCTTTAATAAATGATTTTAAATCAGAAAAAAAAGATGAAATTATAGAAAATCCAAAATATCATAAATTTTTTGAATTTTTAGTAAAAAGTGGAAGTTATTCTGGTTTAATTGGACTTGAAAATGAAGCAAATGTAGTTAAATATGAATTATTAAATTTTCAAGGTGTTTTAACAATGACAACTGATAAAGCAAAAATAAAAAGATATTTAGAAGTTGTTGTTAAAAGTGTTGTTGTTTATTTTTCTAAATTTTCAAGTTTAATTTTTGATTCTTCAGGTTATAATTGTATTTCTTTATATGAAATTATTTATTATTTTCTTGAATTAAAACAATATATTTATTCAAGACCTGAAGTTTTTCAAGGAATTGAAAATCAACATAAAAAAATATTTTTTAGAAATAAATTTAAAGGACATAATAATGTTGTTGAATTAATTAATCCTGATAAAATAAGTCATGATGATAATAAAAAAAGAGAAAAAAAAAATGCTTTTGATAAAAGATATTTAAAGAAAGAAAAGAAAAATAAAGTTAAAAATCCCAAAAATGATGAAGAAAGAGTTAATTTTGATTTAAAAAGAATGAATGATGAAAATTTTGAATTTTTAAATTATGCAAATTTAAGTCAAATATTTATATCACATACTCAAAATTTTATTCAATTCCCTCAAGTTGAAGGATATAAAGATTTATTTGAGAAAAAAAATGAATTTTTTGATGATGAAAAGAAAAAAAGTTTAATATCAAAATTTAAAAAACAAGGAAGATACAAAACTCAATTTGAACAAGATATTTTTTCTTTAATATTCCATTATTTTAATATGAAATGTACAATTGATAATGGTTCTTTTATTAAAGCATTAGGAGAAACAAGTACACATTATAATACAAATTATAGAATGTTATTATGTAAATGTATTTTATTTTTTAATAATGCACAAAGACAAAAATATAAAGAAGAAGTTTTATGGTTTTTATTAAGATTATTACAATATCATACATGTGAAATACAAGAAACTTTTGAAGAAATTGAAGATAATAATGATGAAAAAGAACCTTTATTTAATTTTAATAGTTTAGTTGATTCATTTACTTCAAGTGTTATTTATGTTATTTTAAAAGAAATTAATTTTAATGGATATGAAAATAGAAGAGAATATTATCATTCAATTATGCATATTAAAATAATGAAATATTTCTGTGAAGAACATAATCCACATTTTCAAACATTATTTTTTAATAATACTGAAACAACTGAAAAAGATGTTATTGTAAGATATAAAAATCATTTAAAAATAAAAAAACAAAAAAGAAAAAAAAATAATAATCAAAATGAAGAAAATGATGAATTTTATACTCATAAAAGAAGAACAATTTTCTCAGTTGGAAGTCAAGTTTCAACAGAAACAAATGGAAATGGAATAAGTGGAATTTATACAAGAAAAGCATCAGTATTTGAATATTTATTAAGTGTTTTAGGAAAAATAATTTTATTATCTCAATGGATGAATAAAAGAGATAATAATCCAGATGAATATTTTTATGATATTTACTTTGTAATATTAGAATTTTTAATAGAAACAATTCAAGGAACTTCAAGTGAAAATTTAGCAAAAGTTTTTACAAATGAAAAAAAAAGTAAATGTCTTTTTGCTAATTTTTTAAATGAAATAAATAGATTATTAATAGATGATTCATTTGAAAGTGATTTAAATTATGTTATTAGAAAAGATATGATGGATTTTTTAATGGCTTTTCTTGAAGAAAGTGCTACTCCTTCAAATGGAATTATTGAAATTGCTTCTACTTTATTACCAGGTGCAATTTTAGATTCTATTATTGCTACAATGAATAAATTATATATTGAAGAAAATGAAAAAGAAGATGAAATTGATGATGATGATGATAATAATGATAATAATAATAATAATATTAAAAATAATGGTAAAGATAATAATAATCCTAATAATAATGAAAATATGGTTATTAAAAGAATATTTAATTTTACTCCAGAAATGAAAAAATTTTTTAATGATTTATATTTTAATGATATGGATTTTGGTTCCAATGATAAATTTGCTTTAGCAAATAGAATGTATCAATATTTTAAAATGCTTGGTCAAAGTACAAGATTTAAAAATCCTTATGTATTTGAATTTTATTTCAAATATGAAATGTTTACTGATGAACAAGTCTCAAGAGCTTATTATAATAAGAATATTAAATTAATTAATAAAACTACTAATGCTGCTATTGCAGAAGCTAAATTTTATGATCAATTTTTATGTGTTAGTTTCTTTGAATATATAACAAGAACTGTTTTTGTTAATAAAGAAGATGAAGAAGAACCTGTTTCTGTTATTTTTACAATTAATCCAATTGTTCCTTTATTATCTAAAATTTCTAAAGAAGATTTTACTGATAATGTTGATAGAAGTGATAGATATACTAAATTATTTTCTCTTATGGAAAGATGTGATAATTTCTTTGAAGAAATTAAATATAGACAACAAAGTGGAAAAGCTAATTTTATAATTAAAATAATAAATGATATAAATTTCTATTATTTAGAAGTTTTTGCCTTTTTAATTACATTATCAATAAATGTAATAATGTTATGTGTATTAAAAGGAGAAGGTGATGTATTATATGGAGAAAACAATATAAATTTCATATTAAAAGATTTAGGAATAATAAACTTAGGTTTTAACTCCTTATGTATAATATTATGGTTAATAGCAAAATATAAATTATTATATATGACAGAATGTCAAAAAATGATAAAAGAATACGAACAAAAAAATGATGAAGATGAAGACAATAAAGAAATAGAATTAACAACAGGAGACAAAATAAAAGCAGCATACATAGTATTAATATTAAAAAACAAATTATTTGCATTTATATGGAATATAGTCTTATCAGCAATAGCATCTTTCATGAGAATATATTTCATATATATAGTACAACTATTTATAATATTTAACCTAAGTCAAACACTTCGAAATCTCTTAACATCAATGACAGTAAAAATAAATCAATTAGGAGCAGTTTTTTATTTATCAGTAGTAATAAATTTATGTTTAGCAGCAGTAGCATTTTTTAAATTTGAAGAAGATTTCATGAGAGCAATTGATTCAAAAATGCCACATGAATATCCAGAAGAATTTGAATTTTTAAATGATTTAATCGGTGGAATTTACACCGAACCATCTCATGTTGAAAGTGAATGTGGAACTCTTGCATACTGTTTCGCTACTCATATGGATTATGGAATGAGATTTGATGGTGGAATTGCTGATAGAATGAGTGCTAGATCATATAATTTAAATAAAAGTTATTATCTTGCTAGATTTTTTTATGAAATGGCTTATTTTATTAGTCAAACTGTTATGTTACAAGGTATGATTTTTGGTATTATTATTGAAGCTTTTTCTGAATTGAGGAATAAAGAACAAAAAATTGAAAAAGATAAAAATGAAATTTGCTTTATTTGTGGTATTGATAAAGTTTCTTGTGAAAAAAATGGACAAAAATTTGAAGATCATATTACTAAAGTTCATAATTTATGGACTTATGTTGATTATATTCTGGGATTAAGATTTGTTGATATTCAAGAAACTAATGCTATTAATTCTTATGTTATGGAAACTATTGAAAAAAAAGAATTAAGTTGGTTTCCATCTTTGAAAGATAATAATGAAGAAGATGATGGTGGAGGTGAAAATTAATCTTTTTTTTTATTTTCTGGGAATTTTATTTTTTTTTATATTATTTTATTATTTGTATGAAATATTAAATTAATAAAAAAAAAGGATTGTTTATTAAATTTTAACAATATATTAATTTTTAATTTATAATAAATAATACATAATAATATAAAATAATGAATGATGTTAAAACAATTAGTAATTTAACTTTAGCAGAAAATTCAATTAATAATAATGACACTAAAAAAAATTTAGATCCAGAAAAATTAGTTAATATTCCTAAAAAAAAATTTCAAAGTACACCATCTTTGACTTTAGTTAAACTGGGAATTAGAAAAGATATTTTTGGTGAAGAAATTAAAAAAGGAGGAAAGCATAGAATAAGTTTTGTTGATTATAAAATGCCCAGTGATGATAATATTGATAAAAAAACTTTGGATTATAAAACTGATTTTGCTGAAGTTATTGATATTATGAGTTATAAAGCTCATACAAAAAAGATGTCTTATAAAGAAGTTGAATATGAGGAAAAAATTTATTGTAATAATTGCTATCTTTTTTAATATTATTTTTTCATATTTATTTTTATATCTGTAGTTTTTTTGTTGATTATTTTTAAATTTCTTATCAATGAATTTGGAATTTGTAAAATATTAAATCTTTTAAAATTAAATATCTTAATAATTTTAATTTTTTTAAATAATTAAATTTATAATAAATTATTTTTATATTTAATTATTTTAAAATTCAAAAATTAAACGTAAATAAATATTTAAATGAATGAAAAAATATTTCTTAAACTCAAAATAATAATATTAATTTCATTTTTAATAAAAATCAAAACTGAAAAAACAGTAAAAATATCATTAAAACCAAAAACAATAAGAGAAACAGATTTAATATTTCTTCAAAAATCATTTTTAAAACCAACAAATCAAATAATAAAAAATCAATTTAAGGAAAAATTAAATAAAAAAATAACAGAATATTCAGGAAAAATTTTAATAGGAAATCCACCTCAAGAATTTGATTTTTTATTTGATACAGGTTCAGCAAATATTATTGTAACATCAAATTTATGTTTAAATGAGGCATGTGAAAATAAAAAAAAATTTAATTCTTCTATTTCAAAAACTTATAAAGAAATATTTCATATTGATAATTTTGTAAATGATTTAATAAGAAATCCAATTGAAAGAGATAAAATATATATTAATTTTGGAACAGGACAAATTAAAAATTATTTAAGCTATGAAAATGTTTGTTTAGAAAATAAAGTTTTATGTGCTAATCAAATTATTCTATTAGAAGCTTATGAATTAAGTACAATTCCTTTTAGTCAAGTTTCATTTGATGGAATTATTGGATTAAGTTTTACATATTTATCAATAAATAAACAAGGAAATTTTATTGAAATGTTATTTGAACAAAATAGAATTAATAAAAAATTATTTTCCTTTTATTTTAATATAAATGATAATAAATCATCTTCTTTAACTATCGGGAATATTGATTATAATAATTTTGTTGGTAAAATAAATTGGAATAATGTTATAAGTGAAAATTATTGGGAAATTAAAATTGATTATATAAAATATGATAATGAAATGATTATTAATTGTGAAAATAAAATTAATGAATGTTCTGCAATAATTGATACTGGAACTTCAATGATTGCTGCACCTAATGAAATATATGATATTTTAGATAAAAAATTACAAGTTGATATGTTTTGTAATAATATTAATCAATTAAAAAATTTAATTATTAAAATTAATGGTATTGAATTTATTTTAGAACCTAATTTTTATATTTTAAAAATTCCTATAGATTTTAATAATAATGATAATTGTTTAAGTGCTATTATGCAAATTAATGATATTACTTCTACAAATAAAAAAACTTTTATTTTAGGATTGCCTTTTTTAAAAAAATTTTATAGTATTTTTGATAGAGATAATAAACAAATAGGTTTCGCATTAGCAAAACATAATTAATATTTTATGTATATTTATATATTAAGTATTTTATTAATATATTATTTTATAAAAAAAATAACCTTTTTTAAAATAATATATTAAAGAATATTATTTTAGAAAATGAAATTAATATAAAAACGAAAAAATAAAAAAATAAATAAAAAATTATAATTAATATTAGAAAAAATAAAAAAGAAGTCTTTTAAAAATGAATAACAAGAATTCAGAATTACCAAATTCAGAAAGAAAATTAAATATAAAACAAACATTAGTAAAAAGTATATTAGATGACAAAAGAATAATAAAATCAAAAAATCAAAATCAAAATACAGACACATCATTTAGAAATCCAGACATAACAAAATATATTTTAACTACAAAAACACTTCAATCAATAATAGACACTCCAATTCGACCAATAGAAAAAACAAAAAAAAATAAACAACATAAAGAAGATGAATGTTCCTTTAAAGACATATCTCAAATTACAAAAAAACAAACATTTATAATAAATGATATAACAAACACGTCATTATTTGATGATTGTGAAGAAGAAGAATTTACAAGTCAAATTCGTTATTCTCTTCCTTCATTAGAAATAAATGAAAATTTTGATGTTGATAATAATAGAAATATTAGTAATTATTATAAATATAAAATTGAACATGCACAACCAAATGAAGAAATTTTTCTTCCTGATACAACTTTAACTTTTAATTCATTAGCAATTACAAAACCTATTAAAATTAAAGGACAAATTGGAAGTTGTATAGAAATAACTCAAAGTTCAATTTATATTTTTATTACTGATAAATATGAAGAAATTGATGCTGTTAAAATATCACAAGTTAAAATTATATTAAATGATAATGAATATCATGATTCAATTGAAAAAAGATCAAATAATTTATTTGTTTTATATCAAGGTTCAATTTTAAATTTAGAAGATTGTGATATTGTATATCAAGATAAAGTAAATTCAATTTTAACAACTTCAGAATTTCATTTAAATTTAAATAAAAAATCAAAATCAATTGCTTTTGGTTTATATACTTGTAAACAAAAAGATGAAAATGATTTAACTCCTTTAATTACAGTTCTTTCTATTAATAATACAAGAATTACTAATTTTTGTCAAACTATTTGTTCAGGAAAAAATACAATTGTTAATATAAGTAAAAGTGCTATTTCTCAAAATTGTGGTAAAGCAATTATTATGTTAAATCCTTTAATATTTAAAATAGAAGAAACTACAATTGATAAAAATTCAGATGATGCAATTTATATTAAATTTATTAATAATGATTTATTAGATGAAAAAAGACAAATTTTTATAAGAAAAAATAACTTTGAAATGAATTGGGGTAATTCATTTAGATTAAGTTCATCAAAAAATATTAAATTAAAATTATCAGTTGTAATGGAAGGAAATCATTTTAAATATAATAATAGTGATTGTGTTAATTTTTCAGAAATATGTTTTGATTCAATGGAAATATTAAAAAATATATTTGAAAATAATAAAAGAAATGGATTAAATATTCATAATTTATGTTCAAATGATGGAAATAATCAAGTTGAATTAAGAGAAAATATTTTTGATGAAAATTATGGTTATGGTTCTTTTATTTTTGAAACAATAATAAATGCTCAATTAAATAAATTTTCATGTAATAAAGCAGGTGGATTAATTTTAAGTAATTTATTAATTGATTCTCAAAAAAGTTCAGAAATGAAATCTCAAAATAATCAAATTAGTAATAATACAGAATCAAGTTTATTAAATCAAACAAATAAAAAAACATACATATTAAAAAATAACTTTTATGAAAATGGTGATAGTGGATTAAAAATAATTAATTATTCTTATACTGTATTAGTTGAAGGAAGTGTATTTAAAGAAAATTGTAAACATGGAATTTTTATTGATTTAAATACTGAAAATTCAACTTCTACAAATTCACAAACAACTTCATCAATTTTTTCAGAAAAATTAAAATCTTTTAAAAATGCAGATCAAAATCAAACTCAATTATTAGCAAATTTAATAATATTACAATGTGTAATTGAGAAAAATTTAAAAAGTGGCATTTCAATTAATAATTCATTAGTTTATTGTGAAGATTCTTTTATAATTGATAATATGGATTATGCAATAAATGTAAATAAAAAAGAATTTCAATTTTGTTTTAAAGAATCTAAAATTAAAAATAAAAAAAACACTATTACTGGGAATGTTGGAGGTGAATGGGGTGAAGTAGATATTAAAGATAAAATTGGCTGTACTATTACTTGTGGTTCTTCTAAAAATTCACAAAAAAATAGAAAGAAACAAATTGAAAACCAAGTTATTGGGAATGATTCAAATAAAAATAAATTGTTAAATAAATATGATTCTTTTGAATTGTCTAATAAAAAAGATATTATTAAAAAAGATAAAAATAATAATGATGATGGATGTTGTATTGTTTGATTTAAAAAAATTTTTTAAGGAAAGAAATTATAATAAATATAAATAAATGAACATTAATTAATTTTATAATATTATTTTCTTAAAAAAAATAAAAAATAAAAAAATATATTTTTTTTAATATAAATGAAATATAATTTAGTTACATATTACTATAAAATTAAGAACTTAAAATACAATAAAAACAATAAAAAGTTTATTTCTTAACAATAATATTCCCACTATTCAAATTATTATTATTATTATTATTATTTGTATTATTATTTGTATTATTATTATTATTATTATTAGGATTATTATTAACATTATTTTTATTAGTATTGTTATTATTAGCATTATTATTATTATTATTATTAGAATTATTATTAGGATTTGTATTATTATTATTAGGATTATTATTATTATTATTAGTATTATTATTATTTTTTTCATCATCTTTAACAAGTAAATTATCAAAATCATCTTTTTTCTCAGCTTCATTTTCATTATATTCATCATCATCATCATATTCTTCATCCTTTTCAGCAAATTCATTACTTTCTTCACTTTCTTCTTCAATTTCTTCATTTTCATTTTCTTCAACTTCATCTTTCCCATCATCATCATTATAATTATCTTTACAAGAAGGTAAAAAAGAAATATTTTTTTCATCTAAATTTTTTCTAGCATAACTATTAACAGCATTTAAATTATGAACAGAGGAAAATTTCAAACTTAACATATAAACAACATAATTCCACAAATTATGTCTTACTTCTCTATGTTTAGTAAAATCTTCACTTTTTTTTTCAACACTTGCTCTTGTTTCATGACAAATAAAACAATGATTAACTCTATCAATTTCATGTTTTCTTTCTTCTTCTCTTAATTCAGAAAAAGTTCCTAAAATAATACCAAAAACTAAATCAATCATAATAATAATACATATTAAAAAATAAGATACATCAAAAACAATTCTTCCAAAATAATTATGTTGATTTCTTTCATATGATATTCTAACCATTTGATCAGCTGCACCTCCTCTAGCACGGATACCTGCATCAATATTAGTAAGAAAACAAAATTGCATTGTTTTACAATAATTATCATTTGGATATCCATCTTCAATATCTGCACTGTAATTTTTATTAAAGAAAAAAAAACCTATATTTGAATAGAAATATACTAATATTATTAATAAGAGAAATGTTGAACCTAATTCTGATTTTTTTACTTGAATTGAACTTGCTATTCCACGTAATGTTGGATTTAAATTTACTATTGCTAATAGGAAAAATGCATATACTATTTCACCTCTTTTCATAATTGAACCAATTAATGCTATTATGAACATAAATAATAATGTATTTATATAATTTCTACCATATGTACTATTTACTATTATAATATATAATTTGTTAAATATTGTTAATTTATCTATTGGAATTTTATTTTCTGAAGAATATTTTTCTTTATCTAAATTATAATATAATGGTAATTTTACATTTAACCAACATATAATTAATACTCCATTCATAACACAAAATATATATGTTATATAATCATATATTCTTCCCCATTCTTTAATAGACTCATCAATTGCATTTGTAAATTTTTCATTTATTGATATTAAATTACGTAAATTTCTTCTTGTTTCATCTCTTAATGATTCAAATGATGTATAACCTCTTAATGTAAATAACATAAAAATTAAAAATACTACTGCATATAAATATACTATTATTTGAACCCAACTAAAATCTAAATCTAAAATTACTTTTTTAAACCAATTTAATTTCATATTTTTAAAATAATGAATTTCTACTTTAAATAAATCAATATTTTTAATTAATTCTGTTTTTTTTGTTGTTTCATTTGTTCTATCAACAGTATTAATGAATTCTTCTCTTGTCATTGTAGATAAGTAAATTACATCTGATGGAACAGTAAAAATAACTTTTTGTAATCTCCTTTCATTTACTAATCTAATTTCAACTACTTTTGTTATCATTTCAAAAAATTTAATACAAAAATAATGTTCAATATATTCAGTATTAATTGTTCTTTCTTTTTCATTTATTAAATTAATTGGTGCAATTTCATTTGAATTTTGGGCTTTTTTATTAAATAATACAAATTTAGTTTTTGATTCTTCTTCTGATATTTTATCTATTTGTTTTATCATTTCTTCTGCTTCGGGTGATTTTTCTTTTATACTTAATAATTTTATGTATCTATAATAATTATTTGCTAATTTAAATTCATCACTTTTTTTACTCATATCACTATGAAAATATCTTTTTTTAAAAAAATAATAAACTGTATAATCAAAATCAAATAAATATTGTTCTATTTGTTTATCTGTGTAATTTGAATAATATTCTTTATATTCTTCTGAATTTTTAGTTTCTTTATAAAAATAACTTTTTAAAGTATAAATTATAGAATTTAATACTTTATTAACAGTTAAAAATTTCATTATTATTTTTTGTATTTCTATATTTGTTTTTTCTTCTAAAATTGAAACAAAAAATGACATTAATAATAATCTTGTTTTAAAACAATAACTTTTTGTCATAGTATCATCAAATAAAATATCATTAACAATTTGAACAAAATTTTGAAAAGTAAATAAAGTGTTACTATTAATAAATTCATCTAATTTTGTTTTATCACCATCAGTAATTAAAATTTCTTTTTTATTTCCTTGAATAATTTCAACTAATAATTCAACAATACAATTTTGTGTATCAAAATAATATTGAATATGAGGTTCATTTTTTGCTCTATTTGTAATAATTAAAATTTTATGTAAAACATTAATAGCAAAATTAAAAAAAGGCATATATTGATTTCCACTTAAATGATTTTGATTTTTTTCTTCAACTTTTGCTAAAAATTTAGTTCTTAATGTCATATTCATTTTACAAGTTTCAAATCTAATAAAATCATATCCTAAATGTTTTAAAATTTTTTCTTGGAAAAAATTATTATGATCTTGACATAAAAATCTTAAAACTTTAATAACATTAGAAATTAAAACTTGTAAACTTTGATAATGTTCATATTCACAATTAAAATCTCCAATAAATAATTTAATAATAAGGCAATAAAATTGATTAGATAAATTATTAATAAAACCTAATTCTTTTGAATTTTTGCCTCCTAAATTTGCCATAATATCATTTTGAGTTTCTTCAGTTTCAACTAATAATAATTTATATAAAATTAAATAACATTCCATTAAATATTCTTCTTCTTCAGATAAATTAATTAATAAACATAAAAATAATTTTCTAAAATTTAATTCAAATTCTGCACACATTTCATGTAAAGAAACATAAAAAGAATTTCCATCATTTAAATCCATTTTTTGTCTTTTATATAACATATAAATTTCTTCTAATTTTACATTAAATGAATTTTCATTGATTTTATCTTTATTTTTATCATTATCATTTGGATGAGTTAAAAATCTATTTTCTGTTAATAAAGGTCCTTGATTTGCATCTGAATGTTTTATCTTTGAAGAATTTCTTTTTACTAAATTAAATTTTGGCTTTTTTTTAATTCCTAAAACTTTTCTTTTCTTTTTATTAATTTCACAAGGTTTATTTAAAATTTCAATCTCATTTGCAATATTAGAAACTTTAGTACTTTCAATATCTTCATAACCAAATTTTTCAGTTAATTTCAAAGTTTTTGGTTTTTGAATAAAATGTAAAAAATGATTATAAAAAATTTCATATAATTCAGTATAATCAAAAGAAGAGAATTTAACTCTATTTTTTAATTCAAAATAATCTTTTGCAGTTTGTTCTCTACTTTTATCACTTAAAAAATTATCTAAATCAAAATTTGCAAAATGAACATTTGATTTACCTTCATCATTAATTAAACCAGAAACTTCAAAAAGAAAATTTTTAACATATAATAATTTCATTAATATTTGATATATAATTAATATTTTTCTCCCACCACAATTATGTGCATAACAGAAAAAAATTTTAATCATTGCAGAAAGTGGTATTATAATACCTTTTATATAATATCTAACAAATTTAGGTAAATCATATGAATTTTTTTCATAAATATCTTTTAATTTTTTAAATTCTGCTTCCCAAAGAGATAATCCTTCTTCAGCATCATTTAATTTAAATTCATCATCAATAAATTGTTGTTTATTTAAATAATAATAAAATGTAAAATATTTTGCTGGAAATTTATAATTTGCAATTAATGGATTATTTTTAATATGAATGTAATTATCTCCATTTTGTCCAAATGCATTTATATATTCACAATTTTTATATGAATCTTCACCAATAATAAATATTTTAATTAAGTTTAAATCATTTCCTATTCCTTGTGATATACTATTTAAAGTACTTTTTCTTTTATTTGAGTTTTTACCTTTTCTTTTTTTAAATGATAATAAACCGTCTGATGATTTTACTGCAACTGTATTTTGTTTTAAATTTGAATTTCTCATATAACTATAATTAGGAAGATTATTAGTTGAACTATTATTAAAATTGTGAGTTGGTAATGAATCTCTAAAATAAATTGTATATTTGAATTTTTTTATAAAACGTAATATTTCTGTTCTATAATCTAAATCAATTCCTAAATCATCTAAATCTTCTAAGAGAACTTGGAAATTTATTAATTCTATTATTTTCTTTCTATCTTTATTTTCTAAAGAATCAAACATTTTATTTATTAAAATTAATATTAAACAAATATTATCAGTTGATATTGTATTTAAATTAAAAATTGATAGTAATTCTATTATAAATTGTTTAACATATTTTCTAATTAATCTAGAGTTTAATTGCTTTGTTTGAAGAGATAATTTTTCTATTATCATTAATAGTAAATGCATAAAATCATCTATAAAATCTTCACCATTAATTACAGAATGTTTACTTGATTTAGAATCAGTTTCATAAAAATCATTTTTAAAACTCAAAAAATAATAAAATAAAGTTTTAATAATATGTTTAGAATTTGAAATAATTTCATCATTTTTACAAATTGTATCAGAACAATATTCAAATATTCTCATAATATCTAAAGCAAAAGATCTTGGAATTTTTAAAATTGCAGATAAAATATAATGACTAAAAATTAAATATGCATTATCAGAATTATTTTCTACAAAATAATGTAAAAATGTAAAATAATTATAAATAAATGCTTTATGTTCTTCATTTGAATCATCTAAATGAATTATATAAAATGCTTTTGATATTGTAAAAAAATATTTTGTTCTAAATAAAAATGGACGAATTTCAACTACTTTTGCTAATGAAATTATATTTTCAAGTGATTTAGCAATATTTATTATTAATTCATTTTCTTCTATTTCAATAATAAAGAAATTTTCATAATTTTGTTCTAAGAAAGCATTTTCTTTTTCAATTTTTTTATATGTTTCATTATTTTCTGTATATTCTTTTTCATATAATAATTGTAAATATTCATTTGAATGTTTTTGATATTTATTTAAAGATAAAATAAAAGTATCTTTTGGACTAATTAAAAAAGACATTATTTTCATTCCATGATTCATTATTTTTCTACATTTTTTTTTTTCTTCATCTGTTAAAATTCTATTTTTAATAGTCAATAAAGTAAAATAAGTAATTCTAATAACATTTCTACTAATTAATCTACCTAATTCATTTTTAGTAAATAAAAAGGTAACTTTTGCTGGTTCAGTTTTTTTCTTTTTATCATCTTTAGAAGTTATATATTTAACAAAAACTTCATCATTAAAAGAATAAACAAAATTATGAATCATTTTAATAACAATTAAAAACAACTGAATTTGTTTTTGATATGATTTTTCTCTTTTAAAAAACTCAAATCCTTTCTCTAAAGAAAAACACAATTTATTCATTTCTTTAGAATTAAATAAAGAAAAAATACTCATTCTTTCTAAAATAGCACAAATTTGAATTAAAGTATCATATGCTTCAACACAAGTAATTTCATAATTAATAAAATTAGTTAACATATCAATAAAAAAATTAATTTCATGTTTTGCACGAGGAAAAAAATTTTGATTTGAATCTGAAATACATTTTCTTTGTAAAGGAGTCATATTTTCAAAATCATATAATTTATATTTATCCATTGCTCTTGTTGCATTTCCTAAATAAACTTTTCTATAAAAAAATAAAATATTCTCATAAAATTTCCATAAAATTGGAGTTTCTTCAAATTTAATATATTTCATTAATTTTTGAACCATTGTAAAATTAATTTTTGAGCTAACTTTTTTTGAATAATATCTTATTGGAGTATTTTTAACTTTTGTTAAAACTAAATTAAAATTTTTCAAAGCTAAAAAAAAATTAGTAACTAAGAAAGTTTCTTTAATTTCAAATTCAGAATTTTCATTTAAATTATTAAAATCTTTTAAAGTTTCTTCAAAATTAAAAAAAAGAGCTTCATAAGAATATCTTCCCAAGAATAAAATATTAAAAAATTTCAAAGGTTCAATTTTTCCTAAAATTAATTTTTCATTTTTTTGAATTAACTTTTCAAAATTTCTATACATTTTTTTTAAATCAGTATGTTGTTCTCCATTATTAATTTCTTCACATTCACAAATTTGTAACATTTCTTTTTCTTTTTCTAAAGGAAAACCTTCTTCATTTAAATCACATAATCTATAACAAAATTCACAAACGCATTTAATATCAATAACATATAAAGTACTTAAACCACTTTTTTCACACCAATCAGTATAAGGACATTCAGTACTTAACATTTTATCACTTATTTTATCTTTATAATTTAATTGATGTAATTTTACACCACATGCACAAATTATATGATCAGGTTTATCAATCATTTTAACTTGATGTCCTTTTTTATTATGACATTTTTCTAAACAAATTATACAAATTGGATGTATTAAATTAACATCACATGTGTTACAATATCCATATTCTATTGGCTCTGTTGATGATTTTATTCCATATTTTATTAGTGAACAATCTTTTATTGTTATGAAATTTGTAAATGTGTCTGAATCTGGAATTGCTGTTTTGTTTATTTTCTTTTTCTTTTTTTTTTTTACTTTTTTTATGGTATTTATTTCGTTTTCTTCATTTGATATTAATGAGTTGTCTTCTAAAGATGCACTTGAGTGAAGAGAGTTTTTTATTTTTTCTATTGATTTTGATAGTGAATGTTCTTCTTCTTCTTCTGAATTTTCTTCTTCTTCTTTTTTGTTTTCTGAAGATGTTACTGAATTATCTATTGATTTTTTTACTATTATATTTCCTTTTGATGATTCTTCTTTTTCAGATTCTATTAAATTGTTTATTTGAATATCAGATGTAATGTTACTTAAATTTAGATTTATATTTTTTGAATGACTATTTGAAGTATTATCCATTTTTTTATTGTTATTTTTTTTATTGAGGTTTTTTTTAATTTATTCTATTTTTTTATTTTTTTAATTTGGATTTAATTTTTTTTTTTAAGATGAAAAAACATTTTATAAGTAATATTATAATAAAATAAAGTACATTTTGATATGAATTAAAATATTGGAATGATTTATAATATAAATATTAATTTATTCTAAACCTTAGTAAAAAAATCCATTAAATTCTTTTGTTTAATATTTTCATTATTTGTATTTTTTTTTCTTTGATTATTTAATTTTTTATTTTTTTCTAAATTTTGTTCATATTTTTCTCTAATAAAATATTTATCAATTTTATTAGAAAAAGGAAAAGATGTATTATTTGATTCAACAATTAATTCTTTTTTAACTTTATCTTGTTTTTCAGAAGTATTTCTTAAATATTCATAATAAATATCATTATTTTCTTGATTATTAATTGGAATACTTTTTTTTGAAAAATTATTGTGTAAATTTTGCTTTTTGAATGGAATCAAAATACTTTTTTGATGGGACAATGAAGTTTGATTATTTTCAAGAAATTTTTCTTTTTTTTCTGATACATCAATTTCCATTTTGTCATTATTTTGGTTATTATTACCTAAAGCAAGAAATTCGCGCATAATTCTTGATGACATTTTAATTATTAATTTTTTTTCTTAATTTTATTTTTATTTTATTTTTGTTTTTTTATTATAGTTTATTAATTTTTAAAAAAAAATAATAAAATTAGTTAAAAATAAAAATTAGAAAAAAAATATAATTTATTGATTAGATAAAACAAAAAAATAAAAAAAACCAAAAAAAAAAAAATATTATTTAAATAATATAATAAATATTAAAACATGGAAAAAAATCTTATATCATAATAAAAAAATTTTTTTAAAAATAAAAAAATTAAATTAAATCATATTAAAAATATGAAGGGAACCTTAATATCTTTTTTTTTCTTATTATTAATAATAAAAACAGATATTCCAGAAATACAAATTATAGATGATTTAAAGAATCAATATCAATACATTGAAGTTTGTTTAACAAAAGACAATCAATGTTTTAATTTATTATTTGATATTGATTCACTTTATACTTGGGTTCCTAGTTCAGAAAATAAACAAGAATTTAATAAAAAATTTAATGAAAAAGCTTCAGATATTCAAACAATAAATTCAAATATTAATGTTAAATATGAAAATAAAAAATCAATAACTGGAAAATTATTATCAACTGTAAGTACAATTGCAAAAACAAGCTTAAATAATTTTCAATTTATTTCAGTTTCTTCAAATGAAGAAAATTATAATAAAACTACTGAAGGATATTTTGGTTTAGGGTATCCTTATACAAATGATGGTAAAACATATTCAATTTTAATGAATTTAGAAAAAAATAATCATATTAAAAAAAAAGTTTTTACTGTTGTTTTTAATAAAGAAAAAAAAGGTACTTTATTATTAGGAACAATACCAAATAATATTAATAATGATATGAAAAATTATGGAACTTGTAATATTGAATCTAGTTTTTCTAATGATTATGGACATTGGTATTGTAAAATGAAAGGTTTATTATTAGGTAAAAGTTTAGTTAATGATAAAATGATTAAGTTTGATGATAATAGTAATAATAAATTTAAATTTGATTATAAAAATCCAAGATCTATAGTTCCTATTAGTTATTTATTACAAATTCAAGAATTATATTTTTATAAATTAATTGATAATTCTCAATGTACTTTTTCAATGTATAAAGGTTTTTTTTCTTTTTCATGTTCTTCTAATAATTATAATGAATTAAATGAAATAATTTTAATAGTTAATGATGATTTCGGTTATTTAATTTCAAAAGAAGATTTATTTGTTTATAATGATGAAATTAAAAAATATGATTTTATTTTTTATGGAAATAATGCAAATGAATTTATTATAGGAAGTAATATTTTAAAAAGATTTTCTATGGTTTTTAATATGGATGAAAATAAAATTGGAATGTATAATTCAGATAATAAAATTATAAAAATGGATGAATTAAAAAAAAAAGAAGAAGAAGAGAAGAAGAAAAAAGAAGAAGAAGAAAAAAAGAAGAAAGAAGAAGAAAAAAAAAAGAAAGAAGAAGAAGAGAAGAAGAAAAAAGAAGAAGAAGAGAAAAAGAAAAAAGAAGAAGAAGAAAAAAAGAAAAAAGAAGAAGAAAAAAAGAAACCATTAATTGATGATAAAAATCCGAATAATCCAAAACAAAATGAAGAGCCTACAATTATTGTTCCTAAAAAACCTAGTGGAGGATTTACTTTTGGGAAATTTATTTTAATTGTTATTATTTGTATTGCTTTATTTTTTGGATATAGATATTATAAAAGAAGAAAAGGTTCAAATTCATCTAATTTTTATTATAAAGCTGCTAATGAATTATTTAATTCAGGTATTCAATTGGAAGAACAATAAAAAATTATATTTATATTTTAAAATATTTAACTAATTTTAAAGAAATAGTAAATTAATGAATATAAATATTATTTATTTTGTTTATTATATCAAAAATATTGTTTAATTTATTTTTAAAATAATGTTTTCATATGGAAACATACCAATATTTATATAAAATATGTTTAAATTTTGAAATTTATAGGATTAAAAATTTAACTCAATTATAATAGTACTTAGGTAAAATTATTGAAAAAATATCTAGATATAATAGTTTAAATGAAAAAATTAAATGAAATTTTAATTAAGAAATCATCAATATTAAATGTGTCTAATAAAAAAGGATTTTAATTTTTTCTAAATTAATAAAAGTTGATTATAAAAAGTTAATTTAGATTAAATTAATTATATTTAGTGATAAAAAATTAAATTTTTATAAATGAAAATAAATATTTTGATAAATCAATTTGAAAAAATTTATCAAATTTAATTCAAAAAATCAAGTTGATTTTATGAAAAATTTTTTTTAAATTATTATAATAATTTTAATTAATTTGATTTATTATATTCTAATTAAAATTGAATTCATATAATGGAAATATAAAAGTATTTATTTTATAAATTTTTAATATTTTAGTTTTAATTGATTAAAGCTATATTAAAAAATTTTTTTATATTTAATTAAATAATTATTTAAAGGCAAAACATGGTTTAATATTACATTCTTCTTTTATTAAAACATCATTTATTTTAGCATCAACTTTAATTATACCATTATGATCAAGATGCATTAATATTTTAATAACAACTTTTTCCTTAACATCTACAGGAAAATTAGTAAGAGGAAATTGTTTTAATAAATTTTCTATATTTACACTATTATTATCACTTTCATATATTTTTACACTAACTCCTTTAGCATAATCACTTTTAGGAGAAAAATATTTTGCTAAAAGTAAAGGTTTTTCTCTAACTGGTAAAATAGTTCCTTTAGGAATAATTATTTCCATTTTTCCTTCATCTGTTCCAATTCCAATTGATTTAGAAGTAATATCATTAATAGTTAAATTTACTCCTTTAGATTTATTATTATCATTTTCTATACAAGCTACTATTGCTGCTCCCATTGCAACTGCTTCATCAGCATTTATTGCTTTTGAAATCTTTGGTTT
>JAJMZS010003256.1:0-27861 GCA_023807205.1 Isotricha prostoma | reverse complement strand
TTCAAATAAAATAAAGAAATAATTTTCAAAAATTTATTTTTTGTTAATTTTTTTTAATTATTTAGATCCTATATATGGCATTTTATTTATATTATATTATCTCAATTCTCATTTTGGGATAATGAATTTAATTCATTTTGAAGTTTATCAGCAAGATCATAATCATCTTCCTATAATAAATTAAAAAATATATATTCTTACTTTTACAGCTTTTTCAATTTGTTTATTTAATTCTTTTATTTTTTCTTCAATTTCTTCTTTTGATAATTTATTATTTTCATTTTCTTGATTGTCTTTTTTTGTTTCAACAACATCTTTATTTTCTTCCTCATTTTTAATTTCAATATTTTGCTTAATTTCACTTTCATTTTTTTCATTATCTTCATTTTCTTTTTTTTCTTCCATTAAATTATCTTCATTTGAAATTAAATCATTTTTATTTTCATTATTTTTAATTTCACTTTGTTCTTTATCATAAATTTCTTTAATATAATCAAATTTTAATAAATTATTAATATCATTATTAGTTGTTGAAATTTCATCTAATAAATCAGTATTAGAATTGTTTGAAGCTAAATATAAATTCATTGTTTTTAAATTATCTTTTAAATATTCATATCTTATTTTATTTAATTCTTTTTCATTTTCTTTTTTTTCTTCATTTAATTTTTCAATATTTAAATCAAATTGTTTTAATTGTTGATTAAATATTTCAATATCATTTTTATTTTTTTCAATCATTTGAGCATTTTTTTCTTTTTTTTCAATTGAAGCTTTTAATTCATGAGAAACTCTTCCTGCTTCTTTAAAATTTTTTGTTTGTACAAAACCTTTTTTTTCTTCTTCTAAAGCAGGTAATTTAATTTCAATTTGAGTAATTTCACTTTGCATTAATTTTATATTAACATTTAAATTTTGAATTTTAGTTTTGTGTTCATTTATATTATTTTGATTTGTTTGTATATTTGAATTTTTTTCTTGTATAATTGAATAAATGTCATTTTCTTTTTTAAGTAAATTTTCCTTTATTTCAATTTCTGAGTTCTTTTCTTCTTTATTTTTATTAATATTATTTACTTCATTTTCAATATTTTCTATTTGATTTCTCATATCAGAAAGATGTTTTTCATATTTATTACTTTGGTTAATAAAATTATTTTTTTCTTCATCATAAGTATTTGATTGTGTTTCATAATCTTTTAAATTTTCAGTATAATTTTTTTTTTTAATTTCAATTTTATTTAATTCAAAACTAAAATTAGATTTAATTGCATCAATTTCACTTTGTTTAATTTGTATTTGAGAATTTAATTTATTTAATTCATTTTCTTTTTCTTCTAATTTTTTTTTAATTTCTTCAATTTCGCCATTTAATTCATCTTTATTTTTATTTAAATTATCTAAATCTTCAAAAATTCCTGCAGATTGTTCTTTTATTTTATCCATAATTTTACTTTCATCAGTATCAATTGTACCTTTTTCAGTATCTAAATTACTTTTTAAAAATTCTAATTTATGAAACATTTTTTCTAAACGAAGTTCTTCAGTTTTATGTTTAACCATTTCATTATTATTAAATTTATTTATTGTTTCTTCTACCTTTTCTTTTAATTTTAAATAATCTTTTGATATATTATCAAAATCATTTAATGAATTTTTCATTAATGATATTTCATTAGAACGTGATTTCATCACATTTTTTATATATTCTTCAATATTATTATTTATTTCTTCTATTTTTTCTGATAATTTTTTTATAGAAGTTTCTATATGATCTGCTTTTTCAAAATCATTTTCTTCAATTGCTTTTTGTTCCTCTGTTATTAAATTTTCTTTTTCTGAATTTTTTAATTCTAATTCATTTCTTTTTGAATTTAGTTTCAATTTCAATGTATGAATATTTGAAATATGATTTAAATAAGAATCATTTATTTTTTTTATATTTCTCATATAATCATTTTGTACTTTTTCAACTGTTAAAATTTCATCAATAACTTCTTTTTTAATTGGTTCATTAAATAAATTAGTTTTATTTTTATTATTTATTATAGGAGGAACAAATTCAGATTCTTTTTTTTTAGTTTTTTTAATAAATGAAGGAATTTTTTTACTTTTTTTTTCTTCAATTTCAACTTTTTCTTCATTTAAATTTATTGGATTTGATTTAATTTCTTGAATTGTTTCAACTTCTTCTTTTTCAGCAACATTTAAATCTAAATCATTTGAAGATCCTTGAATATTAATATTTGAATTTGAATCCAAATTTGTATAAGTATTATAATTTAAATTTGGTGATTCATCTAATAAATTATATTGAGTGTTTTTATTATTATTATCATTATTTTCATTATTCTCATTAATTGTATTTTGGACATTATTAAATATTACATTTTCTCTATTTAAATTTTGCTCTGGGGAAGGAGTAAAATTACTTTTTTTCTTTTTAACAAATGAAAAACCTTTTTTTTTTGATTTTTCTTCTTTAACTTCATTTTCATTATTAAATTCAGAAAATAAATTATTTTGCAAATCATTATTAGTATTATTATTATTATTAGTAACATTTTCTTCTTTTATAGGTTCATAAATATTATTATTATTTAAATTATTTAATGATTCATTATTTATTTCTTCATTATTTTCAGAAGGATTTTTTTTTTCTTCTGGTTTACTTAAACCTAATAAATCATCAGTCATCAAATTATCTAAAGAAATTGTAGGTTTTTGTTCTTGTTGAGGAGGATTATTTGAAGTTTGAAGATTATTTGATGTATTTGTATTATTTATTGTTTCTGTTGGTGCTTTACTTTTTTTAATAAAACCAAACCCTTTTTTTTGTGGTTGTACATTCACTGGAGATACTGTTTTAATAGAAGGATTTGTCTCATTTTGAATTGATGTTTCAGTTTTTTGTTCTGACTTTTTTTTATGGATAAAGCTAAAAGACATATTTTAATAAAATTTAATGTTAAAAAATAAAAAAAAATAATTTATTTTTTTTTAAATTTATTATTAAATAATAAATGAATAATGAAGAAGATTATAAAATAAGTGAAAATGATATAAATAATAATTCAAATGAAATTGATTTTAAAATCGAAGAAATTGATAATAATTTATTAACTTCAAATTCAAATTTTACTAATAGTTTAAGACCAACAAAAGATTCTCAATTAAATAATATAGAAGAAGGTCCAATTAATTTAATAGAATTTCAAAAAAAAAATTTCGTTTTAAATGAAAATGCCTTAAATATATTAAAAAATATAAATGAAGATATTGTAGTAGTATCAATTGTAGGAAAAGCAAGAACAGGAAAAAGTTATTTAATGAATTTATTATTAAATCAAAACAATAATAATAAAAATAACAATTTAGGTTTTAAAATAGGATCAACTATTAATTCATGTACAAGAGGAATTTGGTTATGGAATACTCCAAAAAATAAACCAAATTCAAAAGCAAAAATTTTATTTATTGATTCAGAAGGAACAAATAGTATTGATATAAGTACAAAAACATATGATTCAAAAATATTTGCATTAATTGTTTTAATATCATCATTATTTATTTATAATACAAATGGAAATATTGATGAAAAATCAATAAGTGAATTAGCATTAGCTGCTCATTTATCGAATTCAATTGCTACTAATGCTAAAATTAATAAAGATGTTTTAATTGAAGAATTAGCTCCTAAATTTATTTGGACTTTAAGAGATTTTACTTTAGATAAAATTGATCCTGATACTAATGAAGAAATATCTAGTAATGATTATTTAGAATTGTGTTTAAGAAAAAAAATTTCTGGTAAAAATAGTAATGAAAATAATTTAATCAGACAAAATATTTTGAAATATTTTAAAGAAAGAGAATGTATTACTTTACCAAGACCTGCTGATTCTGAAGATACATTACAAAATTTAGATAAAGTTCCTTTTAATGAATTAAAACCTAATTTTAGAAAAGAGTTTTTAATTCTTAAAGAAAAAGTATATCAAACTTCTAAACCAAAAATAATTAATAGAAAAAGAATTAATGGTCCAATTTTAGCTGATTTATTAATTGCTTTTGTTGATTCAATTAATTCTGGAATTGTTCCTAATATTAATACTGCTTGGGATAATATTATATTAAATGATATTGAGGATTTTTATAATAATAGTTTAAGATATTTTAAACAAAATGTTAGTAAATGTAAAAATTTGAGAAATTTATATAAATTGAAATATAATTCAGTAATTAATTATCAAAATGTTTTAATTCAAAATAAAGAAATTTTAGAAAATGAAAAATATAAGGAAAAATATCAATCAAATTTAAATAAACTTGAAAAAGAAATGAATGAGTTAATGATTAATAAGGAAAAAGAATTAAAAAATGAAAATAAAAAACAAGTTAAAGATATAATTAATATAAAAACAAAGATTTTAGATTCAAATATGTTTAAAGAAATATATAAAAGTGATAATAAATATGAAGATTTGATAAATGATTATAAAAATTTTTTAAATTCAGGAAAAGAAACTGATAAAATTTCTGATAAAGAAATATTTAATATAATATTTAAAACTGATTTAACTGAAACAAAAGATATTTTATATTATTTAATAACTCAAAAAAAATCAGAATTTAATAAAAATAAATTATCAATTGAAAAACAAATAAGAACAAATCAATTAATAATTGACAATAATAAAATAGAACCAATAATTGAGTTGAATAAATCATTACAACAACAAATGACTTTATTAAATAAAGATAAAGATAGAAAAGATAAAGAAATAGAACAATTAGTTGAGAAATATAAAAGTTTAATGAATAAAAGAGATGATATAAAACAAGAAAGACAAACTGCATTTATTCTTTCATTAAGAAAAAAAAATATTTCTAATCCAAATAATTTTTTAACAAAATCAGGAAAAAATTTTTATACTGAATTACAAGGGGAAGAAAAAGGATGTTCATGTGAAGCAAAAGATGTTTGTAATATAATTTAAAAAAATAATATTAATTTTTTTTATCTATTAATATATTAATATTAATGTTTAAATATTAAAATTAATTATTTTTAAAAAAAAATAAATTAATAATGAACAATGAAAAAAATAATTCAGAATCGACATCAGTAACAACAAATTCAACATCAAAATCATCAACAACATATCCACTTTTATTTAAGTAACTTAAATATATTAAATCAAAAATTATTATAGTTGGAAATTTTGGTATTCATATCATAAAAAAAACCAAAATAATAATAGAGAAAAATTTAGTAGTGTTCTTAATGAAATAATATCATTTGACACTTTAGAAAAATTTTGGGGAACATATAATAATGTAATATCAATTGAACATCTTCCATCAAATACTGATTTTTTTTTATTTAAAGATTATATTAAACCAGAATGGGAAGATACAAAAAATAAAAATGGAGGAAGATGGATTTATGATATTGCTTGGGATAAAAGTAAACATCAATTTATTTCTCAACATACAGAAAATGTTTGGATTAAATTAATTTTATCTCTTATTGGTAATTTATTTGAAGAAAATGAATATTTTATTTGTGGAATTGTTTTAAGTATTCGTCATTATAATAATAAAATTTGTATTTGGACTTGTAATTATAAAGATAAGGAAACTAATATGAAAATTGGGAAGTTATTTAAAAGAAATTGTGAATTAACTGATAATGATAAAATTTATTATCAAATGCATCAAAGAAATCCTAAATTAGGTTTTGAACCTTTATATTCTCTTTGATAAAATAATAAAAAATAATTATATTTTATAATATTAATTAGTGTATTTAAATTGATAAATCTATTTTTTTTTCTTCTTTATTTGACATTTCAACTTCAGGGAAAAATGTATTACTTGATTGATTTTTATTAAACTTAGAAAAAGCTTTCATTGCTTCATATTCAATTTTTTCATTTATTGTTTTATCTAATGATAAATTTACAAATTTTTTATATATAATAAGTAAAATAATAAGAACAATTATTGAAGAAATAATAACAATAAAAATAATAAACCAAAAAGTTGAATCATTATCTTCTTTTATTCCTTCTCTATTAATTATTGAACATATCCCATCATCATCAATAAATCCTTGACAAATACTATTAAATATATTTTTACTATACCAATTTTCTTTATATTTTACACCATTTAATGTTATTTGAGGATATTTGTATATTTTCATATTATCATATAATCTATAATCTTCATCAATTTTTGATTCAATTTTTATTAAATTATTCATACATGAATTTATTTTTTTTAAATTTAAATTATTTTTTAAAATAATTTTTGATGAACATTCTTCTGAAAAATTAATATTTCCAATTTTTAAACAATTTTGATTGAAAAAAATCATATAATTCCAATATTTATCAATACCAAATTCATTATAAATACAACTTTGTCTAATATTTTCTAATAATATTAATCTTGGATTTAAAATATTTAAATCAGTATTATCTGTACTACAATAATTAATATTTTTTTTAATACAAGCTTTTTCACTATTAGAATTAAGTGAATTATCAAAATCTTCATTATTAAAACTATGATATTTATAAATAGGTTTAAATTTAAATTTATTACCTAATAATTCTTTATATTCTTTAAACTCATTAAAAAAAGATAAAGATTTAATATCATCACTCCTTAAAAATAAATTCATTTCCAAAATATTATTTTCTATTTTTCCAGAAAAAGTAACAGATAAAACAACACTTCTTCCAATATTAATATATTTATAAATTAAATTTCCAATATTTTTAGGAATAATAATAGTAGGAATATCAATCATTTCTCCTAAAATATCATCAATATTATAATCATCAATTAATAAATTTTGATCAAAAACTAATAACATAATATCACCTCCTCTTTTCATTACATTATAAGCTTTTTTTGTATATTTACAATCATCTGAATGATCAACTAATATTATTGAAGGTGAATCTTTTGTTTTTTTTATAAATGATGTTTTTGAATAATCACACCAATAATTTGAACCATCATTTTGTTTTTGAATATAAATTTGACCTGATAAAGTTTTACCATATGGAATTTTACCGAAATTTCCTATTTTATGTTGTATTTCTTTATTATTATTTGTTATTTTTAATATTTCTTCTATTAATTCTGATGGAGATAAAATTGATAGTGAACATAATGAAAAAGTAAATAAATATAATATTATCAATTTATTCATTTTTTAAAAAAATTAAAAATAAAAAAATTTTTATAAATATTTAAAATTAAAATAAGTAATTAATTTCAATATTATCATATAAAATTGAATATAAAAAAATAATTTATAATTTATAAATTTTCTTTTGAAAAATATTTTTCAACTTTTTCATTTAAAGCTTCAAGTTTTTTATCTAAATTAATAACATTATCATCTAAAAATCTAATTTTTTTCTTAACCATATCAACATCAACAGCCATTTTATATTTAATTTGAAAACGATGAACAACTTCTTTATATTTTTTCCTATAAAAAAATTTATCCCTAGCTTTTTGAATCATAATTTTCTTTTGAGAATTATTATTAGGAATATCACCTCTAAAATATTTTCTTTTAGTAATAACATACTGAAAATTATTTTTAAAATAAGAAACAGCTAAATTTTTAATTTCATCACCTTCTTCTAATCTTTGAATAAAATCTAAAGTTCTTTTTTCATCATCACCTAATTCAGTAGTAGATTGAAAAAAATTAATATTTAAAGCAACAATAATAGTACCAGATAAAGCAATAATAAAACCAACAAATCTTCCAAGTATACTAACAGGATAATAATCACCATAACCAACAGTAGTCATTGTTACTAAAACATTCCAAAAACAATTTATATATTGCATATAATTATTTGTATTATCAGTATATCCTAATATATTATATACTGGTCCTTCTATAACTTTTAACATATATGATAATGAAAAACATACTAAAAGTGTTATAAAGATTAAAGTTTGTAAAGTTTTACTTATTAATAAACATTTAAATGAAAAAATATATCCTGATTGTTTACCCATCATTTTACATATTCTATCTGCACGAGCTCCATGATAATTTGAACATAAAATCCAAAATTTAACAAAATAATAATTTCTAAATAACATTATTGCTAAGAAAAAATCATTTATATTATATTTCACTTCTATTAAATTCCATTTTTTTGAAGTTGTACAATATTTATCTTTAAAAAGTAAATTAGGATGAATTAAAGCAAGTATAAGTTCAATTAAAAAAGAAGAAAATAAACCACTTTGGAAAAAATTATCAATAGAACTAATATATTTTGCAGCTCTATATAAATAAAAATAATGAATATATTTTGGTATTAATACTAAAATAAAACCAGCGACTCCAACAGAAACTGCAACTAAAGAAATATTAATTACATCATTATAATAACCATATTCATTACATTTTGTTGAATCACATGTTCTTGTTTCATAATAAATTACACCACTTCCTACACTTAAAGCAACAAAAAGAGTTGAAATCATTTCATCAATATAAATTGTATTAAAATATTCTTCTGTTAAATGCTCATCTTCTAAACTTTGTTCATTATCTAAAAAATTGGATAAAAATACCATTTTTAAATCACTTAATTGTGTTAAACTAAATCTTCTTCCTAAACTTTTATTATCTGGAGATTTTGCTTCTTCATTATTTTGTTCTTTTTTTTTTTCTAATGAACTTGAATGGGATGCGGTTGGGGTACTATTTGGTATTAAATTTGCTGGAGAATTTAAATTATTTTGTGATGATTCATTTGGAATTTGATGATTAGACATGTTTTTATTTTTTTTATTTTTTTATTGTTTTTTTTTTTAAAAAAATAATGTTTTTTATTAAGATTTTAAATAGTTGTATAAAATAAATAATTACATATAATTATAAAATGTTATTAAATATTATTATTATAAAGAATATATTTTTAATATTTGATATATTATTAAATAATAAAAAAAAAGATATTTTCAAATTTTATTATATTTTTTTATATTTGAAATTTGAGAATCTAGATTATTATTTTCTTTGATTTCATTTTTTTATAATAACTTAATAAAAAAATTTAAATAAATAATAAAAAACATTTAAATATAAATTTAAATAAATAAACCAACAAAAAGTAAATAAAACAAAAAAAAATAAAAATTTATCTAAAATTGATTTATAATAAAAGCAAAAACACTTTCAGATCCACAAACAATATAACCAGGACCATCATTAATAATTCCAAAAATAAACATATCATTAACAGGTCTTGATGCGATTTTTTGATAATCATTCATATCAAAAACTTCTAAATTTCTAGAATTTCCTCCAGTAATAATATAATGATCACAAAAAGAACAAACACCATAAACACCTAATTCATCATCAATTTCATTTTCAATTAAAATTCTTTGAATTAATTGTTGTTTTTCTAAATTAAAAATAAAAATAGAACCATCAGTTGTAATTAAAGTATCATTATGATAAATAATCATAGAATTACCATCATGACATGATACATTATTAATAGTTTTTTCTAATTTTAAATTTTCAATATCCCAAAAATCAACTGCACCCCAAGCACCAGAAACTAATTTTTTATCTTTATATTCTATTATTGCTTGAAGATAATCCTTACTTGCTGTTAAACTATTTATTTTTTTAAAATTTTCAGCCTCTCTTTCCCAAAAATTAATTTTACCATCTTTACCACATGAACATAAATAACCATTATTTAAAATTATACATTTTTTTACATCATCATGTGCTGAAATTGTTATGAGAAGTTCGTATTCATTATCATATGATAATGGAGATAATGACCAATATTTAATTAATCCATCTGCACCACATGAAAAAATATTTGAATCGTTTAATGTGTCTTTTATTATGTAATTTATTTCCTTTGAATGTGCATTTTCTATTGTAAATTTTACACCATCATCAAAATGACTACATTTTATTGTTTTGTCTCTTGATCCTGTAACTATGTAATTATATTTTATTAAACATATTGTGTTTATCCAATCTTTGTGCTCGTGTTTTATTGTCATTATTGGTGCATTTACTAATTTTGATTGTTTTTCTGTTTTTTCGTTTTGTCTTTCTAAGAATTTTATTTTTTGATTTAATTTCATGTTTTCTGTTTCTAAATTTGAGAGTTTATTCTCTAAATTTTGGATTTTGAAATTAGATTTTTTTTGTTCTTCTTCTAATTTTGATAATCTAGTTAATATTTGTTCAATTTCTGACATTTGTAATAAGAATTAATTATTTTATTTGATATTATTAAACTTTTTTATTTTAAAAAAAAATATTTTTTTTATTAATTTAATTGATTATTATACAATAAATCATCATTTCAATTATTATTTAAACAAAAAAAAAAAAACTTAAAAAAAACGTAAAAAAAATAATAAAAAATAATGTCAAAAAAATTCCATATAACAATAATAATCCTGTTAATAACAGCAATATTCACAGGAGGTCACTTCGACAACTCAGACAAATCCTGGTCAACACATCTCTACAAAAAAATCCTTGAAGCAAAAAATCTTCCATTAAAAACAATATCAGTATCATGTCCAGATGATGACATAGTATTAAAAGCATGTGTACAAGCATATAAAGAAGGATATGGAAAAGCAATATTAGTAGGAGATGAAAAAAAGATTAAAAAAGTGTCAGAAGAACATAAAATTGACATATCACCTTTTGAAATAATAAATGAACCAGATGAAAAATTAGCAGGTCTAAAAGCAGTTAAATTAGTACATGATGGTAAAGCTGATATATATATGAAAGGATTAATATCAACAAAATCATTTTTAAAAAGTTTATTAGATAAAAAAGTAGGATTAAGAACAGGAAGAGAATTAAGTCATGTTGTAATAGCAGAAGTAGAAGGAATAGAACAAATGTTATTTATGACTGATGGTGGTGTTGTAATGTATCCTAATTTAGAAGATAAAGTACATTTAATAGAAAATGCAATTGAAATTGCTAATGCTTTTGATATTAAAAATCCTAAAGTTGCAGCATTAGCTGCAGTTGAAGTTGTTAATCCTAAAATGCAAGCTACTGTTGATGCTGATAAATTAGTTAAAATGAATGAAGAAGGTAAAATTAAGAATTGTATTATTGATGGTCCTTTAAGTTTAGATATGGCTATTTCTAGAGAAGCATGTATACAAAAAAGAGCTAATAGAAAAATTATGGGGGATGCTGATATTTTACTTTTTCCTAATATTGAAAGTAATAATATTTCTTGGAAATTTATTATACATAGTGCTAGACATGTTTCTGGAATGTTACTTTCTGGGACTTCACATCCTGTTGTTTTAACTAGTAGAAGTGATGATGTTGAAACTAAAGTTTTTTCAATTGCTTGTGCTTCTATTTATGATGAATATTTAAAGAAAAAAAGAAAATAAGGTTATTGGGGGTTTTTTTAAAATATTTTATGTTTTTTTTTAAGAGGTTTTTGTTTAATTTAAATTTGGGGTTTTAATTTATTTTTTTTAATATTATTTTTATGTATTTAAATAAATATAAAAATTCCAACATAAATTCTTTATATTTATTTTTTTTAATTGTTTATATAATTTATCTTCTTTTTCAATCATTCTATCTTATTTAAAGTATATATCATCTTTAGGATAAATTTCTAGATTTAATATATTTGTTTATTTTTTTTTAAAACTTAATTCGAATTAATTTGATTTTCTCTTTCTTTTCATTCTAAAAACATCCTTTATTATTAAATTGTTTTCCAAAGTTTTATTAAAAAAATATTTAGAATTAATAATTATTAAATTAGAAAAATATTTGTTAAAAAATAATCTTGAATGAATATTTTTATTAATATTTTGGAAAAAGATATTATAAAATTCTTTTAACATTATTTTCATTATATTTATTTCTTAACCATTTATCAACAATTGATTTAAGATAAAATTTGAAGGTTTTTATTTAAATATATTTTTTAAATTAATAATAAATATAACTTACTCTATTAATAATAAACTATTTTTAAATAAAAAATATTTTAATTGTCATAATAACTAAATCCTTCATAAATAGAATTATTTTTATCATTATCATCAATAATTTTTTCATTAGGAAAAGTTTGTAATTCCATTTGAGTATATTTGGGATTAAAATATTTTAAATCTTTTTCATCTTTAATTTCAGGAATAAAAGGAGGTTCAATTTCTTTTTTTAAAACTTTATCAAAATCAACATTTTCAAAAAATTTATGTTTCCTAATATCATCAATACTATGATATCCAATTCTTAAATTAGGTTCAACAACAAGTAATTTAGAAATTAAATCTTTAGCATCATCCTTAATATCATCACACCAAGTAATATTTTCATAAATATTATCACGGATAGTATTTCTTTTCTCAATATCAAAAGGTTTATAACCAGAAAGCATTTCAAACATAATAATACCAAAAGACCACCAATCACACATTTTATCATAACCTTGTTTTTTATTTATTTCAGGTGCTTCATATGATGGAGTTCCACATATTGTAAAAACTAATTCATCAGTTACTAATTTACTAAAACCAAAATCAGATAATTTAATATGACCATCTTTTCCTATTAAAATATTTTCTGGTTTTAAATCTCTGTATATATAATTATTTTCATGCATGTATTGTAATGCAAGGAGAATTTCACTTAAATAAAATTTTGCTTGTTTTGTTTTTAATTGTGCATTATTTTTTAAATATGTAAAAAGTTGACCTCCTTGCATAAATTCTGTTATAAAATATAAGTTGTTTTCATCTTGAAATGCATAATATAATTTTACTATGAAAGGATGATTTAATTTTATTAATGTATCTCTTTCGTTTAATATGTGTTCTTTTTGTTTTTTATTTTTCAATTCTGATTTTTTTAATCTTTTCATTGCATAATATTCGTTTGTGTTTTCCTTTTGAACTAAAAATACTTTACCAAATGCTCCTTTTCCTATTACTTTTAATTGTTTGAATTTTCCTATTGAAATTTTTAAAGAAAGTGGTTCTATTGGGGTTGATTCATCAAATTTTGTTTTGTCTTTACAACAACAACAACAACCCATTTTTTATTTTTTTGTTTATTTTTTTTTATGAAAATTTTATTTAGTGTTTGAATAAAAAAAAATAAATTAATTTTTACATTAATTTTTTTTTGTTTTATATATATATAATAAAAACTTATAGAAAATTCATATATTTTTTTAAATAACATAATTTAATTTTGAAAAAATGAAAACAAATAAAAATACAGAATCAAATAAAAATCGTCCAGATTTAAAAACAAAAAAGGAAAAAATGAATAAAGCACCAATACCATTATCAAAGAATTCATCTAATAAAAAAATAATAAATACAAAAGATAAAAATTTTAAATTACCAAATATAATACCAACAAAATTTGAAAAAAAACCCCAAAGTGCACAATTAAGAAACTTAAAAAAAATTAAAAATGAATCAAATAATGAGTTATTAACAGAAGAAAAAATAATATTATCTGAAAATGAAATAATAAAAAATGATATTCCATTAAAAACAAAAAAACCAAATAAAACATTTGGTAATTATTATTTAGAAAATAAATTTAATTTAATAAAAGATGATATTCAACCAGAAATAATAAATGGAATTAATGAAGGAATAGAAAGTATTTTAGAAGAAATAAAATTATGTTTAGAAAAAGATGAATTAGAAATAAATCCAGAACAAAAATTAATAAATGAAATTCAAATATCAAATAAATTATCTGGTGATATTGAAGAATCAATTAAAATTCAAAAAATAAAAGATTTGACAGAAAGAAAACAAGATTTAAAAAAAAAAATTGAAAAATTAGATGAAGAAATTAAAACAATTGAATATAATAGTAGAGAAAATTCTTTTTATGGAAATCCAAATTCTCAAATAGTAGATGAAAATATAAGAAAAGCACAAATGAAAGAATTTAAAGAAACTAAAGAAATTTTATTACAAAAATTAACTGGAATTAATGAACAAGTACAAAAATTAATGATTAATGAAGAAGAAATATCAAAAATGAAAAAAGTTAATATAAAACAATTTTTAGATAATTTTGAAAAAGATAAAGAAATAATTGAACAAAGAGCAAAAAAATATGATGAAGAAAAAAAATTACGTGAACAAAAAATGAATTCTTCAATAATAAAAGCAAATGAAAAAAAAGAAAAAGAAATAAATATAAAGAAAAAAAAAGAAGAAGAAGAAAAAAAAAAATCATTAGAACAAATAAGATTAAAAGAATTAGAAAGAATTCAAAAAAGAACAAAAGAAAATTTAGAAAAAATACAATTTATAAAAGAACATGTTAATGATAAACCAGCAAATGAAAATGTATATTTATTTAAAGTATTAGAAACTCAATATAAAGAAAAAGAAGAAAATGAAATAAAAAAAGAAATAATGAAACATAAAGAAAGAATAAAAGAAAATTTTATAACAAAAGAAGAAATAAATGAATTTCAAAAAAAACAAAAAGAAAATGAATTAAAAAGATTAGCAGAAGTTGAAGAAGAAAGAAAAAAATTACATGAACAATGGAAAAAAACAAAACAAAATTTACCTAAATTTGAATCATCAATAATGCAAAAAGTAAAAATGGAAGAAGAACAATTAAAAGAACAAAAAGAAATGGAAGAATTTAAAAGAAAAATAAAATTGAAAGAAATTAAAAATTATTCAGATGCAGTTACAAAATTATTTCTTCCAAAAATAGATGAAAATATAAAAAAAGAAAGAGAAGACAGAATAAAACATTTATTAGTTAAAAATAATATTCAAAAACATCATACTAAAAAAAATCAAAGAATATTATTAGTAAAACCAGATCCAAATAAACCAAAAAAATATAAATGGGATTTAAAATTAAATTCAATTGAAGAAAAAAAAGAAATAAATGAAATAAAGAAAATAAAACAAAATAAATCAAGAAGTAAATCAGCAAATAAACATAAACCAATGGCAAAACCACCTGATTATTTAACTGAAATGAGAATACAAAAAGGAAATCATGATAGAAATATTAATAGTTCATTAAGTCATTATAGAGGGAAACAATGGGAAAAAATGATTAATGATAATAAAAATACTCTTATTGAAAATGTTGAAAAAATTAAAATTAAAGCAGAACAAATTGAAAATAAAGCAAAAATGAATGAAATATTATTAAATACTAAAGGAGAAATTAATATTGAAATGCAAGAAAATGTTTCTAATATGCTTATTGATGCTATAAAAGCTAAATTAACAATATTAGAAAATATAAATAAATAAATTTAATATAATATAATTTTCAAAATCACTTAATATATAATTTAATTATCATATATGAATATTTTGCTAATTAATAAAATATAAACAAGTTCTTCAGTTATTATAATCATAAATAAACAAAAATACTAAAACAATTTAATTATTTTATAATTAAAGATTAACTTATCTTTTATAATTTAAATAAATATTATTTCACTATAATAATTATTAATCTATTATCTCAAATATAATCATAATATTTATTTCATTATGACAAGAAAAAAATATAATAGATAAAAAAAATTTATTTTTTTAATTACAATAAAAATTAAACCTATATATTTTTATAATAAGATTTAATGCTATAAAATTTTACTTAGCATATAATTTGAATGAAATCAAACTTATATATATTAAATTTATCTATTATTAATTTTATCTTTTTAATTATTTATTTTTTCTTATATTTTTCATTAATAATAAAATAATTTTAGGGATAAATTGATTAAATTTATTTAAATCTCCAAAATCAAATTCAATTTTATTTTCATTAAAATAAATTTCACTTATTATTATCATAAAAATTGCTCCTATTCCAGTAATAATTATATTCCAAGTTAATAAATATTTAGTATCTCCTTTAATTTTTGCAATTGGATATGATATAAAAAGGAAAATTTGTAGAGAAACAAATAAATGTGGATAATTAATTCCAAAACTAAAATATAAAATAGAATCACAAAATAAAGCAACAAATAAATATTTAATTATATTATTAAGTAAATGAAATTGTTGATTATTATCTTTTAAAAGGAAAAATTTATAAAATAATTGAATTAAATAATAATTAAAAAAATCTATTAAAACATAAGATAATTTTTTTGTTAATTTAATTGGATTTGATGCTTCATAAAAATTACTATAAAAATATCTATCTCCAAAATTACATAAATCTGCAGTAAAATTTCCAAAAGAATGAATGAAACCAAAAAATGAAACAAAAAATCCTAAAATTGAAACTAAAATAAAACTAACAAAAATATATGCAAATGTAGCAATATCTAAATTTGTTTTTGTATTAATATTAATTAATAATGGTATAATACATATTTCAAATAATAAATAACAAAAAATTATACAAAAAATTGTATTAAAGAAATGATTTAATGTTTTATAATTACTTTTATTTTTTGGATATTCATCTCTATAAATATAAGTAGAAATAATATAGAATTTTTGAAAATTTTTTATTTCATTAAAAAGATTTGATGGTTTAAATTCAAATTCAATTTGATTATTTGAATCTCCTAAATCTTTTATTATTATTATATTATTTTTAGGTATATTAATTTTATTCTTATTATATTCACAATATATTTTATAAGTGATAAATAATTTTTTTTCAAAAAAATATGAAAGCATTTTTAAAACACAACTTGCATTATCATAATAAAATATTATTTTTAATAATAAAGAAAAATTACATGTTACAAGTAGTTTTTGATTATAGAAAACAAATATATTTATTATTAGAATAAAATTAAGTATTAAAAAATTGATATATTCATTTAAATTTGGAGTCACATTTATTAAAATGATATAAAAAATGATAAATAATTTTTTTATGATAAAATAATATATAAAATGAATATAATCATTAATATATTCTCCAATATTTTGTAAATTAATTGGAAGAGATTTTCCTTCAATATATAAATTAAGGAAATATAAAATAATATTCATTATAAAATATGAAAAGATAATATTATATATTGCTTGATATGTTTTTTTTTCTAATAATTCTGTTAATAAACTTTTTCTAATGTAAAATTTTTTATAAGGTAATTTCTTTTTTTCTTCTTTTTTATATATTGATTCATTTTTATTTACAATTTGTTCTATTATATCATCTTTAATTTTTTCAACATCATTTACTTCATTTTGTAGTTCTGATAATAATGTTTCAATTTTTTTTGATTTGTTTTCAAGTTCTGTTTTCTTTTTACAATAATTGTCTTGAAACATTTTAATTGCATCATCTCTTTCTTTGAAATTTTTTTTTAATAATTCAATATCTTTCATTAAATTATCATAATCTTTTTGCAATCTTTCATTCATTTTTTTTCAAATAAATTAATTTTTATAACATAAATTTGAAAAAAAAAATGTATTTAAATTTTCTATACTAAATACCTAATTTATTAATTAATTTTTCCCTTTTTAAATATTTTGAATTTTTCATATTTTTTATATATTACTATTCAATTTTATCTCTTAATAAATAAAATATAAAGATTAATTTTTTGAATTCATTTAATACATTTCATATTTATAAAATTACAATTAAATAAAGAATAAAATTGATTAGAATTATAAAAAAATTATTTAAATTTGAATGAATATTGAAATTTTTGATAATTTAAATTATAAAGATAATCCAGAAATAAAATCAATAATCAATAATGAAAATATATATTTTTCAGGAAAAGTAACTAAAATAAGAGATTGGAGATGGAATCAAGAAAGAAATTTTATAATAACAGATAAAGCAATTTATAATTTAAAAAATTTATCTAACCAAAGAAAAATTGACATAACAAAAATAAAAGGATTTACAATATCAAAATTATGTGATCAATTAGTTATTCATGGAGATGACGATGAATATGATTATTTCATAGAAACTCCATTAAAAAAAAATTTAATAGAAACTGTTGAAAATATTTATGAAATATTAACTGGAAAAGAATTATTATTTTCAATTCAAAATACAATAAATTTAAGAGATTTTGTGACTACAAAAAAAGAAAAATCAAAAAATCCAAAATTAAGTAAATTTGACACATCTCATTTAATGAGTATTAGAGAATATATTGAAAGTGAAGGAAATATTAATATTAATTCTCATCTACAAACACAAAAATTATCAATATTATTTAATAAAAATAATAAATATAAAGAAGAAAAATTATCAAATTTCAAATTATTAAAAATAATAGGTAAAGGAAAAGGTTCATATATTTATTTATCAAAATATCAAAATAAAAATGTTGTATTAAAAGTAATTGATAAATTATATATAATTAATAATTCATTAATTCCTCAAATTAATTTAGAAAAAAATATATTATCATCATTTAATGAAGATTTCTTAGTTCAATTAGAATTTTTTTTTATGACAGAAACAAAAATAATATTTGTAATGCCATTTTATCAAGGAGGTGATTTATATCAACTTCAAATAAAAAAAAAGACATTTGATGAAACAAAAGCAGCATTTTATTTAGTTCAAATAGCAAATATGTTAAAGTTTCTTCATTCAAAAAGTATAATATATCGAGATTTAAAACCAGAAAATTTATTAATAACAAATGATGGTTATTTAAAATTATGTGATTTTGGTTTATGTAAAATAATAGAAGAAAGAAGAGAATTAACATCTTCATTTTGTGGAAGTATTGAATATATTTCACCAGAAATTATTTCTGGAAATGGACATAGTTTTATGAGTGATTGGTGGTCTTTTGGTATTTTATGTTATGAACTTATTTTTGGTATTCCTCCTTTTTATGATAATTCTATTGATAGAATTATTGATTTAATTTCTGAAACTCAAATTAATTTTCCTAGTTATAAAAGTATTTCTCCTGATACTAAAGATTTTATTAAGAAATTATTAGAAAAAAATCCTGATAAAAGATTAGGATGTCAAATTGGTTATGATGAAATTATTAGACATCCTTTTTTTAAAAGTGTTATTGTTGAAAAAATTATTCAAAAACAAACTAAAACTCCAATACCAGTTAATATTTCTAATGATGATTTAACTATGAATTTTGAACAAATGTTTACTAATATGAAACCTGAAATTATTGAAAATATTAATTCAGATGATATGATAAAAATAAATGAATATCAAAATGAATTTGAAGAATTAAAAAATGGATAAAAACATTTAATTCAAGTTAAAAGCTTATACTTTATTATTAAATATAATATTTATAAGAGTATTGTTATTTTTATTTCAAATATATTAAAAAATTATTTATATAAATCAATTATTTATTTATACAAATATTTTATTATGATTATTATTATTGTTTTTGAACTAAATAAATTAAAGTTTTCATATTTTTTCCATTTTTAAAAGGAAAACAACAAATTGCTCCAGAAGTATAATTATCAGAAATTAATTTATTCCACCATTGTTTATTATCATTAAATAATTTTTGAATAATAAAAGAAGGTGTTCCTAAACTTTCAATTGAAAATTCAATTAAATTATATTTTCCATTTAATTTTTCATTTATTTTATCATTTGCAGAAATTTCAGTTTTTTTTATTCTTTGTTCAATTTCCATTAAATAACTTGAACAGCATAAATAAACTTTTTCATTCCATAAAATAATATCTCCAGGAGAATAATTTTCAAAATTTAAATTATATTCTTTTCCTTTTTCAATTGGATCACATCTTATTTCATTTAATATTTCAAAAATATTTTTCGCAATTTGATAATAATCAATTATTAATGAATTATTTCCTTTATCTAAATTTGATATACTAAATGATTCAAATAATATATCTGAATTTTTACTTTGTAAACTTTCTAAAAGATTATTATTATTTTTATTTAATAAAGGATTTCCTTTTCTAAAATTTGTATAAACTGAATTTTTAACTTTATTTCCTTGATTATTCATTATTAATTGTTGGTCTTTTATAAAATTTGAAATATCTTGTATATCTGGTTGTAAGGGAGTTAAATTTTTTTCTTCTGGTTTATTTTGATTTATTTCATTTATATTTGAAATTCTATTTGTTTGAGTTCCAGATTGGCTTTCTTCATTTAGTATTTTTTTATTTTTATCTGTTATTAAATCATTAATTAAAATATTTGAATTTACTAAACATTGACCCATTGAATTTTTATCAATAAAAATTAAAATAATTATATAAAAAATAAATATTGAATTTCTTATAAATATATTTATTTAAAAGAATATAATTTCATAATAATCTTCGTCTGAAAATTTTAATTATATTCTCAAAAAAATAATAATTACCCAAGTTAAAAAATTATATATGAAGATGAAGAAGAAGAAGAACCAGAAAATATTCTATTAAACAAATATACATTAAATCTCAAAAATAATCACTAATTCTTCAAATTTTCAAAATGGTTTTTTGATTTATTTATTTTTAATTTATTTATTTTAAATTTATTATTTTTTTTTTTTTATAATTTAAGTGTTTTATCATATGGAAAAATTAAGTAAGGAGGATTTAAATATTGTTAAATGTGTTTTGGATATAGTTAATAAAAGTGATAATAAGGATTTTTTTGTTAAATTTTTTTCTGAGGGAACATCAAGTAAAGTTTTTTTATTAAATAATAAATATATTATTAAACAAAATTCAGAAGAAATTATTAAATCTGAATTAATATTCTGTCAAAATAATATTAATCCTTTATTTCAAAAATTAATATTTTATGATAAAAATTATAAATATATAGTTTATGAATATATAGAAGGTGAGAATTTAAAAGATTTTATAAATATTGATATAAATATACTAATAGATACTTTATTAAATTTAATTAATTCATATAAAATAACTGAAATCGATTATTATGGATATGTTTATAATCCAAAAAAAACTTGGGAAGAATTTTTAAAAGATGAAATTTCAGATTGTCAACCTTCATATGATTACATAAAAAATTTTAATATTGATTATGAATGTAATATTTTATCTAAATTTCCTTTTGAAAAAAGAATAATACATGGTGATTTTGGGGCACATAATTTTTTAATTAAAAATAATAAATTATCAGGAATAATTGATCCAGAAACAATTATTGGTGATAATATTTATGATTTATTATTTGCAATTTGTTCAAATCCAAATATTTTAAAACATTTTAATTTAAATGATATTTATAAAATAATTAAACAATCAGAAGAAAAGATTAAAAGTTTATTTAAAATAATATTATTTTCAAGAATTAGTAGATCATATCATCATCATATTAATGATTTAAATTTTTATTTAAATTACTATAATACTTCATTTAATATTTAATTAAATAATAAAATTTAATTTTTGAAAAAAATAAATAATTCTAAAAAATTTAAAATATAAAATATTTGAAAATTTAAATTTATGTCAAAAATTTCTTCAATCTATGTTACACATAATTTAAAAAGAGTTATTAATAATCCATTATATAAATTGAAAAAAAATAAAAAACGTCAAAATTCTCCATATCGTTCTCAATCTAATAAATTTAAAAATACAATGAGTAATATAAAAAGACAACTTTCAAATATTTCTTTAGGGGAAAAAATAATTTATACCTCAAGAACAAAAAGAGAAGAAAATAATGATGATAAAGAATTTATGAATAATTTTAGATTTTTAAATGATAATAATTTGCATATTATTTGTCACATTGAATCTTTTAATATTATAAATGATAATAAGTCAAAATATGATAATAAAAATTTCGAACTTCAAAAAGAAAATACAAAATTAAAAGAAAATATTAAATTTCTTTTAAATGAAAATAAAAAAAAAGATTCAAAAGCAAATAATATTGAAAATAAAATATTAAAACAAGTTATAAATGAATATGAAAGAAAATTAAAAATAGTTGAAGAAAAATATACAAAAATCATACAAGAAAATTTAAAATTGAAAAAACATTTTAATGATATGTATTTAAAATATTCTTCAATTTCAAGAAATACTATAGTTCAAGATAATAAAACATGTTTATCACCTCAAATAAATAATTCAATTTTTTCTTTATCTGATGATACAACGAAAGAAAATAATAGTAAATATAATAATGATTTTGGTGATACAAATATTTCATTAATGCATAAAAGTTGTTCTTCAGTTTATATAAAAAAAATTCCAAAATTGTTAAAATCTAATTCAACTATAGAATTAATTAATGAAAAAAATAATTCATTTAATCCATTAGTTTCATATAAAAGAGATTCAATAAAAAAAATAGATTCTAAAATAATTAAATTTACAAATAAAAATAATAATAATAATATTCCAATATTATCTTTTTCACCTTCAATTTTATATAATATATTCCAAAATAATTATACTAAAGAAATTTATAATAAAAATATAATTATTACATTTAATATTAATACTAAAAAATTTTCAAAAAAAAATTATATTGAAGGAACATCAAATTTCAATGAAATATATAATAATATTAATAGTCATGAAAATGATTTAATTTTATCATTATCAAATGGTGCAATAATAATTACAGGAAAAGATACAAATCAAATGTTTTTTTATAATAATTTAAATAATTACATATATAATTTACAAAATTTGAATTATAATCATAATAAAGGAGGATTAATTCAATATGATAATAATAAATTAATTTGTATAAGTGGAATGAAAAGTTCTTCTGTTGAAATTTATAATATTAAAGATAATCAATGGAATGAATTATCCAAAATGAATAGAGTTCATTGTGAAAGTGCTTATATAATAATAAATAATAATATTTTATATTCTTTTTTTGGTTTTGATTATGAAAATAATTGTTATATTGAAGATATTGAATATTTAAATTTAAATAATAGTCTTTCAAAATGGGAAATATTGAAAACAAATCTAAAAATTAATATTAGAGGACATAGTATATTTAATTTATATAATGAAAATTCAGAAAATTTAAAAATATTTTTGATTGGAGGATATAATAATATAAGAAGTAATAAAGGATTAATAGAAATTGAATTAAATAATTTTGAAGCAAAAATTCTTGATGGATTTGTTAAAAATGATGATAAATATCAAAATAATAAAAGTGAAGATTATAATTTTTCAACTACTTTTTTTATTAATTATGATAATGAAACAAATAAAAATTATATATATAATATAGATAAAAATTTAAATGTACATATTATAGATATTGATACATTAAAACATAATGTATATAAATGTCATATTTTTACATAATTCTTAATAAATCAATTATAAAAAAAAATTTTTATTACTTTTATTTATATTTTTTATTAAATATAAATTTATAAAAAACCTAAACGTATTTTTAAATTTTCTAATTCCATATCTTTACTTTCATATTTTCTATTATATAAAGATGATACTCTAATATAATTTCTATAACTATGACCTGAATCTAATGAGATATATCTTCTTTCATTTTCATTTTTTTCCTTTAATAGTTTCATTCTATTTTCTAATAATGCTTTTTTATTTAATTGTTTTTTTTTATTGACAGTTCTTTCAAAGATTGGAAAAATATAATTAGTTATTATTCTAATAAATTCAGTTTTATCTTTCATTTCTTTTACTCTTCCAGATATACTACTAAAATTAGTTGGTTTTCTTTTTATTTTATAATTAGCCAATGGATCATATATATCATGATTTTTTTTTTCTCTATTAGTATAAGAAAAATGATTTTTTAAATAATTTAAAAATTTATTTGCATCATTTTCTTTTTTTAATTTGTCATTTTGTATATTTTTTATTCCTCTTCTAAAAGTATTAATTGTTGTTATTTTTTTATCAACTTTATTTTCTTCATTTGTTACATTAGAATAAAAAGTATCAAAGGTATAAGTTGTTTTCATTAGTTTTTTATTGTCATATTTAAAAAAATTTGATGATGTAGTTGTTGCTATTGTGCCAATAGTATTAAATGGATTTATGAATTTTTCTTTTATTTTTTCATTTTTAAGTGGAAGAAGTATCTTTTTTCTTAAATGATTTATATTTTTTTTCATTAATACAAACAATAATTAATTATTATTATTTAAAAAAACAAAACAAATATAAATTAATAATTCTTTTTAAAAAATATTATATATATATTATTATTTTCATTTTAATAAATATTTTTATCATACTTTTATATTATTAAATTCAAATTAATAATTAATTTGATTATAGTTCTAGTATTATATTTTTTGTTTTTTATAATATCTTATAATTGAATTTTTAATTATTATATTTCAAATATAAATGTTTTTTAATCCTTTATGAAACTTTGAAAAATATTTTTTATTTTTATTTTTTCATAAAATCATAATATGTAAGAATATTTGGTTTTGGTTTTGATTTTGATTTTAATAAAATAGGAATATCAATTTTTTTTCTATATTTAATAACTTTTTCATTTTGATTTTCTTTTTTAAAAACTTCATCAAATATACTAATTTTAGGAATATTTTTAATTTGATAAATGTAACTTGAGCCTAATGATTTATTTGAATGAGAATTTATAAGAATAGTTTTGTTATCGGATTTATAAATTTGATCAATATTTTGTTTTATATTTTTTAATAATTTAATTCTTTTTGATATTGGATAAATATATTTAAATTTTCTTTCTTTAATATAATATGATTCTTCTTTATTGTTTGATTTTATAATATGTTCTTTATTATTAATTTTATTTGTATTATTTAAATTTTCATTTTTCATATTATCAATTATACTAAATTCTACTTTGTTTATTATAAATGGTGAGTGAATTTTTTCATTTTCATTATTTATTTTTTCATTTTCTTTCTTTATAATAAATTCTACTTTTCCTTTATTAAAATCAATAGAATTTTGTTTCTCAAATTGGAAATTATTTTCACATATATTTTTATCTACTGATGATGATTTAGATAAATTTATATTATTAATTTTTTTACTATTATTTAAAATTGTTAAATTTTTTGAATCAATCTTTAAATTATTTTTTGAATAATCTTGAAAATATTTTTCTTTTATTTTACTTATTTTATCCAAAATATTTTTTGAAGAATTATTATTCATATATCCATACTTATGTTTTATAGAATCAATATTAATTTTTGCATCATTAATGGGAGAAAATATTGATGGATTAAAACATTTTATAGATTGAATTGGGGTAATATGATTATATCTTGTATTTGAAATAATTAAATTTCTAATTTTATTTTTATATTCAATACCACTTAAATATTGTTTTAATTTCATTTTTATTTATTTCATATTCAAAAGAAATTATAATTTCTTTTTGATAAAATTTATGAAATTAAAGCAAAATTTATTTTAATGAAATAAACATTATACATCTGAAAATTAAAATAAAAATTGTATTGTTTAAATAATAAAAATAATAGATAGAATTATAAAAATGAAAATTAAAGATTATATTTTCCTTAAAATATCTTTAGTATTATATATAAAAAAATCACAAAATAAAATTATATTTTTGAAATTTATATCTATAATTTGAATGATTTTTTTAATTTTAATTTTTAAATAAAGTAAATTTTTATACAATAATATAATCTTGATAAGATAAAATGATCATATGAAAATATTTATTTTCCAAAAAAATTTTTTTTTGAATATTAATTAGAGAAAAAATATTCAAATAAAAATGATATTTGATAATTTTCATAATAAATAAAATAATAAAAATTTATATTATATATCTTATTTCTTTTAAAATTAATTCAATATAAAAAGATAAAACTCATTTATAAATTTTACTTTTTTTAAAAATCGATAAATAAAAAAATCATTTTTCTAATCCCAAAAATTTTGTGAATATTTTTCAAAAACAAAGATAAAAAAAAATTAATTTATAGTTAATCTCCATATAAAAATCAAAACTCAAAATAATCTTCCCAAACACTCAATGATTAAAACAAACACTAAAAAATTATTATAAAATATTTAGTCCAAAAAAAAAAATAAAAAAAACTAAATTTCTCATATTTCACATCCCGATAAAAACTAACAAAAAAAAAATAAAATAATCTCCTATATAACCAGAAATAAATAAAAAAATATAAAAAAAAAAAATATGAAACCAATTCTCATATTATCCTTAATAACCTTAATTTTATGTGGTCATTCAAAAGATGAATGGCGTGGTCGTTCAATATATCAACTCTTAACAGATCGTTTCTCAAACGACAACTCAATACCAGTAAATTGTAATTTAGGAAATTATTGTGGAGGAACATATAGAGGAATAATAAAACATTTAGATTATATTCAAGGAATGGGATTTGATGCAATATGGATATCTCCAATTGTTAAAAATACTGAAGGTTCATATCATGGTTATCATTTAACTAATTTATATGAATTAAATGAACATTTTGGAAGTGAAGAAGATTTAAAAGAATTAATTAGTGAATGTCATAAAAGAGATATTTGGGTTATGGTTGATGTTGTTGCTAATCATGTTGGTCCAGTTGGTACTGATTATAGTAAAATTCACCCTTTTAATAGAGCTGAACATTATCATGATGTTTGTCAAATTGTTGATTGGAATAATCAATGGGAAGTTGAAAATTGTAGATTATGTGATTTACCTGATTTAAAACAAGAAAATGAATGGGTTACTAATACTTTATGTCAATGGATTCATGATATTGTTCAAAAATATGATTTTGATGGTATTAGAATTGATACTATTATGGAAGTTCCTAAATGGTTCTGGGATAAATTTACTAAAGCTGCTGGAGTTTTTCAAATTGGTGAAGCATTTAATGGTAATCCTGGTTATGTAGCTGATTATCAACATCATATTGATTCTGTTTTCAATTATCCTCTTTATTATGCAATTAAAGACTCTTTTTGTGGTTCAATGAGAAATTTAGAAAATTATTGGTTTAATACTAAAAAAGCTTTTACAGTTGATCATTCAATGTTAGCAGTTTTTGTTGAAAATCATGATAATCCTAGATTTTTGAATTTATGTGGTGATAGAAAAAAATTTAAAAATGCTTCTATTTTTTCTCTTTTCTTTGAAGGTATTCCTGTATATTATTATGGAGGAGAACAATACTTTGCTGGTGGTGCTGATCCTAATAATAGAGAAGTACTTTGGAATAATATGGATACTGGAACTGATATGTATCAAGCTCTTAAAGCTGCTAATAAAGCAAGGAAAGATTATAAAATTTGGGAGAAACCTTTTGTTCAAAGATATGCTGATGATGTTTTTTATGCTTTTACTAGAGGAGATGTTTTAGTTTGTCTTACTAGAGGGGAAAGTTGTCAAAGAACTATTGATTATCATGAATTTAGTGAAGGAACTAAATTGTGTGATGCTTTAAATACTTCAGATTGTGTTTATGTTAACGGTGGTAAAATTAATATTAATATGGGACAAGATCCAAAGGTTTATGTTAAACAATAAAATAAAAGATTATATAATTTAGTAATAAAATTAATTAATATATATCAAAAGTTTTATTATATTTTTTAATGTTTTAAAACTGAAATAAATTTATTAATTTATAAAAATTCATACTTTTACGATTTAATACAAAACTTTTTTGAATTTTGTAAAATAAACAATAAGATAATATATATATCATTTCAATTTGAAAATATGCATTATTTTTATTTGAATTAAAAAAAGTTTTATCATTTTTTTTTCTATTTGATATTTTTTAATTTCAACATTTAATGATTCATTGACTAAAGAATATATTTTTAAAGAACATA